>BGPT01002636.1:1046-42504 GCA_003297045.1 Symbiodinium sp. clade C Y103
ATCATCAAATGCCTGGTAGTGGACCCCTAACATAGACCCCAATCCCAAACCGAATCCTCAGCCATACACATTCATTCAAGCCAGTAAGTTAGATCCCTAACATAGACCCCAATCCCAAACCGAATCCTCAGCCATACAAATTCATTCAGGCCAGTAAGTTAGATCAATTGCAAAACCCTATACAAAACCACTAACATAGATCTTGGATAACACATGCAAAAATGCAAAACCCATAAAAAACCGCTAACTTAGATCGGATCAACCATGCAAAATGCAAAACCCATAAAAACCCACTAACATAGATCTTGTTGAAATTTGTGCAAAACCTATGTTTTCCTGCTAACATAGATGTAACTAATGGAAAACCCCTGAAAACCAACTAACATAGATCTTGTTGAATTTGTGCAAAACCTATGTTTTCCTGCTAGCATAGATGTAACTGCAAAAATATCAAATACACTAAAAACGTTCCAAAACACTAACATAGACATAGTTTTTTTTTCGAGCATTTTGACATCTTCGTTAACTGGGAGTAGAGTAACCATTGGGGATATTTCATCTCCATCAGATGCTTGAAATTGATGTCCAAAACCCCCCAAACCAATACATTTACTAATCCCAATTTCAGCCCCCAAAATCATGGGAAAACAATGGTTTTGGGCAAGGGCTGAAAAGGATACCTTCTCTGGCAGTGAGGAATTTCCTTACCTAGCAAGATTAAACTGTTAGATGTTTTGCTTTAGACTTCTGATTGATGGGTGGTTTACCCCAATCTTTCCCATTTGTGGCAAACCCGCAGACCCATGGAATAGTGCGGCATGTGTGTATATGTATACAAAGATTTCTGCATTTATTTATCTGTTTGAAGATATCAACATCAAACATCAATATCATAGTTGATATTGGTTGAATTTCCCTAAGATCCAAGACCCAGATCATTGAAGTCGCACAGCACAAGAAAACAGAATCAATTTCCTTCTGCCAAGTTGTATTTGGTCCACGTTGCTAATTGGCTGATTGCTACAAGCTCTTCGGGAAGATAGGCTCAGAAGCCAAGTTAACCTCCAAAATATGAATGACCTCCATCTAGTGGTAGCTACCCCCTCGTAAACTAACAGTTTGCTATGGAAAATCACCATTTTTAATGGGAAAATCAACTATTTCTATGGCCATGGCTTCAATAGCAAACTGTACCAAATTCCCAGAGGCTAAAACATCATTAATCCCATTAAAATCCCATTGAATCACCATTTTCCTATGGTTTTCCTATGGTTTTCCTATGGTTTTCCTATGGTTTTAAATCACCAAGCGCTTCAGGCTCCGATCTTCTGCCAACCGCTGACTCCCGAGTCTCCCTGACCCGAGCTTTGGCGAGGCGGCCAGCCACATCCCCACCTTCCAACAGTTCGTACCTCGGCCGTTAGCAACAGGATGGAGATGGTTCGCTTCAGAAATGAAGGTTTCACCCGCCAAAGTGGGGAATTCACCAATTATGAGACTTCATACCATGGTGGTTCAATATTCATCACCAATACGAAACAAAAACAATACACTCCGGCAATTTTGGAATTTGCGAACTGGAAGCCATTGCCCGTGTAGTTCAATGGTTTATCTTCTGCTTTAATCCTTAACGATGCTTTTCCAAAGCTACGTCAGTTTACCAGAGGGTAACGGCCAAAATAGCTGCTGAATCATTAAAAGGTGGGATCTATCTACAAAAATGAGGGAGGTCAGCAAGAGGACTTTTGACTTGCACAAAGCAGACCATGTCTACAACAATGGAGAGTTTACCATCGAAATTAGAATCGGTTTAGCAAGTGAATCTGAGGTGTCAAGCTGCAAACTTGCGGGTTGAATCAACGAACAATGGGAGCATGGCCAAGCATAAGGGATTGTGATAAAAGCCACGAAACCGCAACATAAAAGTGTGCATCACTTTTGCATAGCATAGAATCATCCTACATCCATGAAACAATGCGGGCAACTGCTAAGTCATCATGTTTTATTCCCAGGCTGTCCAATTTTTTCGGAGTCGTAGCACAGGTAGAGATCTCTTCGGGTGGCATTGCGAAAAATTGCTCAAGCCCAGGTCAACTCAAGAGGTTGGTGGAGTCATCTCAAGAGATTTGAAATACAAATAGATGCGCAAATTATTGGTTTTTACTCATGTAGGATACAAATACTAAGAGTAATTCCATCATTGAGGTCATCATTATGAGTTTCTAGTTCAAGAGATGAGGGAGATACTATTGATGAACATCAAACTAATTTGCTTAAATAAGGTAATCCATGCAATCACTTCAATCACTTCAAGCCATTCATCAAACAAAGCATCAATTAATGTGCCAATGAGATATCACTACAATGATTACTCACATATAAGAAGTAATATCTTAGCCCATGAACATTCAATAAATCAATGATTCAAATATGACATGGTCAAAACATGGTAAATATGGTATGGTCATCCTACAATCACAAAAGGGGTTCCTTAGAATGGATAGATGACCATCCCAAAAGAAATGGGCCATGACACCTATGGCCATTGGCCATGACACATATCATGTGTACCGTCATTCACTGTAAATCCAATCTACCAAAAAAAATGAATGTCATACCTCATCATGTAACAATGTACAGCAAGATTGACACATGAAAACCATCATTTACAGATTGGTCCCCCATTGGATATTGGATTGTCTCAAAGGTGTCCCGAGTCCCGATGTTCTCCCCACCGTATCCCTGTTACCATTATATCCCCACAAACAAATCACATGAATCCCCATAAAATCTCATGATTTCCACATGGTTCAACACATGACTTCCCCATGACTAAATCCTATTTCGCAGCCTAAATCTCGACCACCACTCGAAAACCCAAAAATCCCTATGAATCCCATGAGAATTCCCATTGTTGATCCCAAAATCCCTATGAATCCCATGAGAATTCCCATTGTTGATCCCAAAATCCCTANNCCCAAAATCCCTATGAATCCCATGAGAATTCCCATTGTTGATCCCAAAATCCCTATGAAATCCCATGAGAATTCCCATTGTTGATCCCAAAATCCAAATGAAATCCCATAGAATCCCATGGTGAATCCCCTGGTTATCCCATGATTTCCCATTGAAGTCTATCAATACCCAGTTGGATGGGATTCAGGCTGGGGCCCCAGCACCAGGTAGCGCCTGCCACAGCCATCTTCGTCCAGGCCCGAACCCCAACCCATCAGGGTCACCTGGAGTTAGCACCAGTCGACCCGTGAAAATGTGGAATTCACCAACAAAAATGAAATTTGAACCAAGCAAAAGCCGGATTTAAAAAACAAAAATGTGAATTTTGCGGACTAAAATATGGATTTAAACAACGAAAATCTGGCATTAACAGGATTTAACATTATCTAAGCATCAAGAATTGCGATTTCATCCAAAAAAATGGATTTAAGCAACAAAAATAGAGATGGCCACAGCCGAAATTTGGGGGTTTAACCATGAAACTCCGGGTAGGTTGAGCCAAAGTCCGGGGGATTTGGCAATCCCTTCCCCAAGGTTTAAAGTTGGATACCTCAAGGTATGGCCATTTCAACCAACAAAAACGGTGATCTGCAAAGCAATATGAGGATGTAACCAGCAAGAATTGGGAATTTAAGCATCAGAAATGTGTAAAGTGTGGGCTTATCCACAAAATTGGCTATTGGGTTACTAATCGCTTCTCCTGCAGACCAGGGTTGACATCGTGGGGTTCCTACCCAGGTGTGTCTCAAAATTGTTGGATACCCCGTTTTTTGTGGCACTTTTTTCATGGGGGAAAATGATGATCAACCATGCTAGTTTCGGTGCCCAACTCTCAGATATACACAATCATCCATATTCCTAAGGTGTGATCTTTCTCGGAGGATCACAAGGTTATCCAACTCTGAAATCCGAGACTGCTCTGTGTCTTGAAGGGTGGAAAACCAAAGTTAAAAAGCGGGCGCGAAATGTCAATGGTTGGGTGATGTTGGATGGACAATCAATCCACAAATGCAAATTGATGAAAATACAAGCCATACTGACACATTTCCCTTCTCTGGTTTCGTTTTATTGATCGGTGTTCAATGCCCTGGTTCACCATGGATGCCCTTTCTCTTTCAGGAAACAGAATCGAGCAGAGTTTGTCAGTTGCTCCTAGACTTCTGGGCCTGTACCAGTTGCAACTGAATTTATCATCCCATGTACAACAACTAGATGAACGTAGCCATTGAACATTTCAAACGCCAGTTGTAAGCGGTATTGGCCTCTCACTGCATATTGTAGGCCTACATCCCAGGGTAAGTATGCAATAACCATCTTACAAGCCAGTGATATGTGGGATATACCCCAGCTTTATGGCTTACTGGAGGTTTCCTAAAATAGGGGTACCCCCAGTTCTCATCCATTTTAATAGGATTTTCCATTATAAACCATCCCAGCTTTTGGGTACCCCCAGCCATTAGGAAACCCCCTACTAGCCACTTGCTGGACCAATTGGGACCCCCGTGTATCCTCCACACCAGGCTCCACACCAGATTGGGGTGTCGGAATTTGCTCAGCACCAAGACCTCCGGTGGAACCATGTGGAACCCATCCGTAAACCCCTGGCACCTGGGGATCTCACCAACACCAATGGAGAATCTATGGTTGGTCTTTGGGTCTAGCAAAGTCGGTTTATATGTGGGTTTCATGATGATTGGAAGTTGGAACTAGAGTCAGATAGATGAATAAACCAACTTTCAACTAGGGGCACATTGTGAACATAGGCTGGTTCTAAACCCAGGGAAGGGAATATGTTTTGAGAGACTTCAGACTGACCTGAATAGGACAGCCTACAGAGATCTCAAATGATCATGTAATGTAATGCCAAATTGATATGGACGTTCCTAAAGTGGGGGTACCCCGAAATCATCCAAAATTAGACCATTTTGGTATTGAAACCTATGGTTTTGGGGGTACCCCACTTTAGGAAACCCCATATGTAGAGTTTTTAACAACAGTACACTTGTTGGTGGTTGCAGCACATCCAATCTGAAAGTCAATTGGGATCAGCATCACAAGTGTGGATGGACCAGCAGAAATATTTGAAACCAACAACCAGTGACCCTCTGGTACTCAAACATAGGAATACCCCTATCAATGAAGGTTTAAAATCGGAGAATCATCTCTAAATTGGGGAATTTTCCATTGCCACCATTGAATATCGGAGGGATCACTTCCATTTTGTGTTCTTGCTTAACTTACATGTTACCTTTTCATATGCGTATGGACATAATCAGCAACCCACCAACGCAATATTGGCAGTATACCATATTTTCAGACACACCCATATACTACAACTTCCAGGATCTTTGGTGATAATTCAGTTGACTCTACATATTTCTTGGTTAACCCCCTATTGATTGCTATTTGATCATTTAGTTCACCAAAAAAATGACAAACCATGTGGGAGTTTGTGCTGATTTTCCCATTTTACCCTCTGGTAAACTAACATTGCTACTGAAAATTGCCATTTATAGTGGATTTTCCCCTTAAAAATGCTGACTTTCCATAGTTATGTTAGTTTTCCAGAGGGTACAGGGTTGAATCTGTCTAATCATTCCATCCTGACCAAATGAAACCAATTCTCCCATCCCCCGATCATGTGAAATATGCCCCATGACTGGGCCCTCAAAATGAATAAATCATGACAAATCCAATGCGAAACCAAGGTTTCGTCGTAAAATTTATAGGGGGCAGGGATTCAGATGGACCTTTCAAATTAAGAACCCACAACGTCATGGTCTTTCGCGACACGAGAAATCTGATGGTTTGTGGCCCGCACAGCGTTTAGAACTGGATTAACCACACATTTACCGTATATTCACCACACGTGGATGACTTCGGTAAGTCAATTTTAGCCTAGCATGTGAATCTTTAGTTTCTATTCGTTCTGAATACGGACCAAAGATTTTTTGTTTTTCCCAAACAAGGATCCAGTAAATACCATCTTTTTCACTACATATAAATAACCATATCATTGCCTTATAAAGAATCATATATAAAATCATATAAATCATCTGGGTATATAAACTAGTTATCCCCTAAATTATTTATAAACTAGTTATCCCCTAAATTATTTCCCAGAAAAAAATCACCAGAAACCACGATATTGTTGATGTTATATGTTTATAGATTGCTATCCCATGATGTAGCCATGAAAATACAATAATGTTGATTGTAAGTCTTTATAACTGAATTTAAGGATTATGAATGGGAATAATTATAAAATAACCATACTCAAAACAATTTTTAAGATATTGATTCATTGGGTATGTTGTAGGATATCCAACGGATGTTCCCCCGTAAAAAAAAAATGGTCATCGCACGCGTCGCCTCATCGGCAAAGCCGCTGGTGTCATCCTCATCGACCTCGATCACTTTGATGGCCACCTGGCACAGTTGAGAGGGTTTTATGGTAGTAGAATCCCCCTTTTCAATGGGAAAAATATGGGAAAATATGGGGGAAAAAAACAAATGATACCTTGTTGGTGAATAGTGGTATCGTAGGTAAAAAAAAACAATCATATAGAAATAATCAAACGTCGATTCACGTCGATATATCATGGGGTAGAAGGTGATACAGGGCCAACACCCACATGATCCCATTCATAGGTTTGTCCATTCCATAATTCCTGCCCACGCAGGCTCATAGCTCCAGACAATAGTCAATCAACAGTGGATTGCTCAACGGCTCAGCTGGTTAAGGGTTTCAAGGAACTGGTTGTGTGGGAGCTGCTTAAGAAAAGGGCAAACAGATATCGAAAAACTGTGGTTCTCCCTCCATCAACTTATCGCAGGAAGTTTCGTAAAGAAACTACGAGTTACGGATGAGTTTTCACTAGCACTAGCCCGGAACTCTTACCTACCACAACATCACATCATCACCACCTCACATTACCACAACAGCACACCATCAGCACCTCACATCACACCACCTCACACTATCATTGCCCAAGGAGTCCTTGAGTCCAGTTGGCATGTTCCTGAAGTAGGGAAGTAGCTCAGAAGTTGTTAAGTCCAGCTGGCATGTTCCTGAAGTAGAGCACAGTAGAGTAGAGAGTAGAGAATAGAAAATAGGAATAGAGAGTAGAGAGAAGAGACTAGAGAGGAGAGAGTAGAGAGTAGAAAGTAGAGTGGAGCAGAATAGTGTAGAGTAGAGCAGAACAGAATAGAGTAGAATAGAGTAGAATAGAGTAGAATAGAGTAGAATAGAGTAGAATAGAGTAGAATAGAGTAGAATAGAGTAGAGTAGAGTAGAGTAGAGTAGAGTAGAATGAAGTAGAGTAGAGCAAAGTAGACTAGAGTAGAGTAGAGTAGGGTAGAGTAGGGTAGAGAAGGGTAGAACGGAGTAGCGCAGTGTAAAATAGAAGCAAGTACAGAAGAGTAGAATAGAGCAGAATAGAGCAAAATAGAGTAGTGTAGGGTATGTGTAGGGTATGTGTAGGGTATGTGTGGGGTATGTGTGGGGTATGTGTGGGGTAGTGTAGGGTAGGGCGGGTAGGGTAGAGTAGAGTACAGAGAAGTAGAATAGAGCAGAATTGAGTTTTTAGAGAAAAGTAGAGAAGAGTAGAGGAGAGACCATCCCTCTGGACCATCTTTTTGCTGCTACAAATACCAAAACACAATGCACGTTCTACAAATTCACCTGCTTCTGCTACGCAATGGTCACAATCTTGTTTTTGGAGCATAGCATGTGCACTACTTCTTCATGTCACGGGCACACTTTTGCCAAAGCACCTCTCGCAAATACACCCATTTGAAACAACACGCTTTTCTTCAGCTGCTTTCACTATGCCAAGCGTAAGAATAACTCAACCCTTGTAATTTCAACCATTTCTCGGCACCCACGTTTTTTGTGGTTCACAATACATTGCTTGAGACAGCACTACTTCTACAAGCACAATCACGTTTGCTAAAACCGATAAGTTTAGTTTCCACTGAGCACTTTGTTCTGAAAGCGGCCCTGGGTTGAACAAGGCTTTCATTATTAGCATGTAGGGTGAGCGAATTGAAGATATTGATCGCGCTGCTTCTACATAGTCAACGGCTTCCAATCAAGGTTTTTATGTTCATGCGCGTTACTGCAACGCTGCTGGTACAAAAACTCTTGAGTTATACTTTATGCTCGACCAAATTTTGATGCATTGTCCATTTGTGCTCTTTTTTCACTGACACCAAAAAGGTTCCAAGCTACCTCTAGACTTTTCTTTTCGCATGGTGCAGCACTGACAAATTCCAACCCAGCTCGCCAGTTTCACAAGTGCTATTCCAAAAGTTTTCTGATTCCAAATCTTGAAGGCGACGCCACATGCACTACCCAACGTTATTTCAACCATGTTGACAATCCCAATAGTCTGGAAGTGATCCATGGACACACAAAAATATACCGATTAAGAACCAAGGACGCACGTCGCAAAACGCTCCCCCACCTTTCCGAATAATTTCTTGTGATGTACATACATACCCCTCCTGCTCCTACACCTCGTCTCCCCGAAAAAAATAATTTGAAGCTCGTGCCAACTAGTGACTTCTATTTCTCACTCTAAATCATAAATCAAAATTCAAAACGCGCTGCTCCCAGAAATCTAAATCTCTTCCCTGACACATCATGTCATTGCCCGTTCGGGCTGCCACAAATTATTGGGGTACCTAGTACCAGACCTCTTGTTGTACATATGGGTGAATTCGAACAAATCGAACATGTCAAGGACACCGCCTGCACGAAACACTTGCAAACACTAGTGTGTTTCACGCTAGCTCTTGCCTCAAACACCTCCTTGTGTTCCTACAGCAGTTCAATGGCCTCTTCCACTTGCAAACATGATTCGGGTTCCACGGCCAAAACAAAGTTTTCAATACCGGCTTCAACACCAGCTGATTGAATCTCTCGGTCCAAAGATGCGTCATTCATAACCCCGAATCAATGTCAAACAGCCCTGAAACCTTTTTGCGTAAATACATATATTTTTTTTTCTATAATCAAAAAAAATATCACGTATCTTCCTCCAAGTCGCACAGCATCTGGGCCCTCACATCCATCACTCCAAGCCCCACTCCGCTGCGAGGGTCTTTGAAGCACAGACGCAACTGAAAAAAAGAAACGATCAACCGACGCTGGTTACATCAAGTAGAAAGCAATAAGGCGCTGACTCCTGCCAAATCTACCACCGCGGGATCTCCATGCACTGGCAACTCTCCCTTAGCAAACAAGATTTTATGTGACATGACAAAATGAAGACAAGAAAGAAAGATTGTGGGCTTCTGCGATCGGCGCTTCTCGCCGGTCCAGTACAAAACGCGGGCCGTGGTGCGCGAGGCGCAAGTGTTTCAAATCTCGCTGTTTGAACGAGATGGGGGGTCAAGCAGCGTGCCGCTTGACCTTGGCGCGAGGGTATGTTTATATATATATATATATTTACATTAATGAGGAACAGTTACTAACATGGGCGTGCGTTTGAGAAAAAAAATAATCACCAGGACGCACTACCTAGGAGCACACACCCCCGCCAAAGGCCCAGGGGCGTCCTGCTGGGGAAGTACGGAACTGTGAGGCGGTAGCACCTAGGGAGTTGAAGTCAAGACATCTAGACCTTCTAGACCTTTTTCACTGCCTATTATTTTTACTTTGGCGGACTCCGCCAAATGCCACGACAACAGCCTGCAACGGGGTCCTCAACGGGGTCCTCAACTGTCAAGTTGCAAGGTTGCCGCGCTCCAAAAATTCAAGGCGGCAGGCTGAAGCTCCAAGATCTCAGGACTTCCCACCTCCGGCAAACATCAACCAACCATCATTCATCAATGACATCCCCATACTTTCAATGGTTCAATCTCCAAGTATATGACTATTGTATGACTCTGGATTGACTATAGTAATCTGCCATGTTGCTTCCCTTTCTTAATCTATCATGCGGTTGCACTGACATCGCAGTGACGTCGTTTCCAGCTATCCGGGTAACTGTCTTGAAGACGAACATCCGTAAATCCCAGCTATATTGGTGTGAATGGAAGGGTGCCAGAGTGAACTGACCCATAGCCAAATGGCCACCGGGATAAAGTTGAAACTCCTACACCGACTACAGTGGTGGGTTTTCCATACCTACCATATCCAAACGTATACATATATATATATATGTTATGTTGATATTATAGTATCAATATTATGATCGAAGGAAGTTTAGAAGCTAAACCTTCCGACAATATGGACAGATGGAAAAGCACAGCCATGAAGAAAGGCGGAAGATGAAGAAAGTCAGAAGAGAGAAGATAAGAGATGAGAAAGCCAGAAGAGAAGAAAGGCAGGCGCGCGAAAAGGTAGCGGAGACATGTCGGCAGATGAGAGATGAAAAATTGCACGCCGTTGTGGCGCGAAGCACATTTGGAAGTAAAAAGTGTTAAAAACTGTCGGGTTCGGACCGCTCTTGGAAGTTAAGATGTGGAAAAAGTGCACGGCGTTGTGGCGCGAAGCACGTTTGGAAGTAAAAAGTGACAAAACACACCAGGTTCGGAGCACTTTTCAAAGTTGAGATGTGGAAAAAGCGGGAAGTAAAATGTGTTAAAAACTCTCACGTTCGGACAACTTTTGGAAGTTGAGATGTCGAAAAAGTGCACGGCGTTGTGGCGCGAAGCATTGAAAATGTTAAAAACACCACATGCTCGGGCCATTTTGGAAGTTGTGATGTCGAAAAAGTGCACGGCGCTGTGGCGCGAAGCACATTTGGAAATTAAAAATGTTAAAGACACCACATGCTACAACTACAACCACAACTACACTACATCACAACAACACTGCGCTGCCTCCAACCACTTGTCGGTCCATCATCAGTCACAGCAACGAACCTCTCCTATAGGTTTCCTATTCTTGAAACTTCCGCCACCGCCTTGTGCGGTACTACTGGTATAGTATTTAAATTATGCACCCATGATAGCACTATACCCGCATCACTCCCGTAAAAAAAACAATGTTGTGTTGTGCAATTGAAACGTGGCCCCTGTAGCTATACTGTCATTCCATGCGTTGTGTCCTCAAGTATATCCTATTCTTATTTCCCTAGATACAGACAGTCCTATGTTGATGACAGGTCAGTACCTCTCTATATACCCATTGTTCTATAATCCTGTTGTGTTTATGTCAACATTTGTTTCCGAAAGGGACAGGCCTTTGGGGGCCGCGGAGCATTGGACCGTAGCCTGACGGCCCAACAGGGCACACCAGCCAGGGACGCCACCTCATCCGCAGGTCTTCCTGGTGGGAAACCAGTTGCTCTTGCCAAGCAGATCTAGTTTCGCGGGAAATTGAGGTGTTTCTCTACCAACAACGAGAATACTAGTGCGCAAATTCCGAACAATTCAGCACATCAATAAGTCATTCCTACACTTTCCGTCAGAACTTCTTCCACAACTGCCGTCGTACATCTACACCATTCATTCTACCTTGGAGTTTACATTGGCGGACTCCACCCAACGCCACCACAACACATCTAGACCGTCTAGGCCTTTCACATTACCGAGGAGACGGAGTTTACGTTGGCGGACTCCACCAAACGCCACCACAACACATCTAGACTGTCTAGGCCATTCACATTACCGAGGAGGCGGAGTTTACGTTGGCGGACTCCACCAAACGCCACCACAACAGCTGCGGGTCCTCAAAGGGGATAAGCGAGGCTCCACCTGCGTCTGTAGTGGCTGGTCCACTCCACCGCTCTGGGCGCAGCGCGCGGGGAGTCGACAGCCATGCAGTGGTGCCGCTGCCGGCCCACGAGGTTCCCCAACTTTGAGCTGGTAGCACCTAGGCAAGCTGCTGTGGACTTTTGGGTTGAGATCCCAACAAGTTGCAACCTGAAACTGTGATTGACCCCCCTTGGAACCGCGTTGCTTCCTGAACAAGTGGGAAAGTACTGATCTAGCTATCGTTCTACCTATCTACCTATCTACCTATCTACCTTTGTGAAAAACTCAATCTCTATCTAAACCTAGGTCTAAATCAAGGAGAGGTGCAGCTCAAAGCTGGGCTCCTCGCCCAACTGTCCGAGGCGGCGGAGCCATTCATGGGCTTGCAGGGCCCTCGGCCACAGGCATCTGGCAATGTATGTATGTACGTATTGGCATAACTAATCATACACTATCTATCTATCTATCTATCTATCTATCTATCTATCTATCTATCTATCTACCTCTGCATACTATCTGCAAGTTCATATATATATATATATACATATACAGCAATGAGTTGCTGTGACCTCCTATCTCAAGTGCTCTGCTCGAAGCCCTCAAGAGAGCAGGTTAAGAATTGAGTCTGTGCCTCTTGCATGCCAAGAGCATTCAGAGGGATCCAGAGCCACTATGAGGGGTGTAAGGGGTGTAAAGAATCCCTACAAAGGATCCAGATATGGCTTTAGAGGCACTATAAAAGATTATGATGCCTTTATGGGCTCTGACGGGTAGTTGGTCACACCCCACGGGGCAGAAACTCCTTTTTATGAATGGGCGCGCTTTTTGCGCCGCACTCGCCACACCCTAGTTTTTTGGTTTCACCGCGTACACTGAAGGACATTGGTTTGTCTGAAAAAAAAGCATCCCAAAGACCATTGGCACATCAACATTAACAGTACCACTTGGGGTGCATACACCATTTGCAGACAGTCCCATATGTGTTGGCCAGCAACTCAACGAAAGAGTCCACCGATCTCCTTAGGACCGACCCTCCAAGTTCATGCGACCCCTTGGGTAAGGGTTTCATTTGATGGCGTGCAAATCACCACCCCTGGCCGCTAGCCTCACTAAGAAACCCCTAGGAAAATACGGAAAACTAAACTAACCCAAAATCAACTAAAAAGTGGCTACTTATGTCATCGGGCTCACTGCTTTCTTCCACGCAGGCCTTGTGTCTACAGATACCCTGCTACGCTACATCAAATATGTGGATTTGTTTTGGCCAAGGAAGGTATGAAATGCTGACCTATGCACAAGGTTTCCAGACAGACAAGTCTCGTGATGGGGTCCTGGTCCACCCGGCAGTGGAAGTGCTCGATGCATAGCTTGCGCTGCGTACGCGGCACGCAGCGGCAAGCCTTGGTTTCGGTGATCAGGGGAATCACTAGTGGACGTATCATTGGACGTATCATCACTATTGGATGTTTCCCGCAAAGCTGTTGCACCACATTTTCCCACACATGGACAGGATCTCTATCTATCTATCTATCTATCTATCTATCTATCTATCTATCTATCTCCCGACCGATTCATCTACCTCTCTACCTACCTATCTACCTATCTACCTACCTATCTACCTACCTACCTACCTATACATATCTACCTACCTATACCTATCTATATATCTTTCTTTCTTTTCGTTTCTTTTCTTTTCTTTCTTTTCTTTCTTTCCATCTATGTATATATCTATCTATCTATCTAGCTATCTGTCTAGATCTCTATCTATCTAAGCCTCTATTTATCTCAATCTCGACCTATTAAAATCTCTATCTAGGTCTTAATCTAGATCTCTATCTCAATGTCTGTCTAAATCTACACCTGAGTCTATATCTACATCTCTATCTAAATCGTTTTCTCAATCTACATCTAAATCTATATCTACATCTCTAGGTCTATATCTGTATCTGATATCTACATCTACATCCAAATCTACATCTACATCCCTATCTCAATCTTTCTCTCAATCTCCGTCTAAATCTATATCAACATCTACATCTACATCCAAATCTATATCTAAATCTTTAGCTGAATTTTTCTTTCACTCTCCATCTACATCTATATCTATGTCTTCATCTACATTTATTTTTATATCTCAATCTTTAATACTATATCTAAATACATATCTATATCTTCATCCAAATCTATTTTCGAGGGTATATGCTGGTAAGACACTCAATGAAAGACTCCACCGATCTCCCTAGGCCGTCGGGTTTTGGCCCGCTCGGCAGTGGATGTGCTCAATGCAGAGCTTGCGCTGCGGAAGCGGCAAGCCTTCGTCTTGGTGATCGAGGGAATCGATGTGTCTACAATAGCTACAAACGTGCACCCCGCAATAAAAAGTGGAATCCCACAAATTAACAGACAAGGGCAAGTAAGGGTGTTCATGGTGCACACACGTAGCGCATGGCACGAACTATTCAAATATTACGTTGCTTGGCACTGAGCCATTGTATTTGTTCTCCAGTTCGGCTTTTTCTTCGCGAAGTTGCAGATCACCTATTCTTTGGTAACCAACTCCGGGACCAAGGGAATCGGAAAACATATGTCTGACAGATTCCGACAGTATCGGTGCTTCATACCTTATTTTTGAAAAAACACATACATGCAAATACGCGCGTTTAGTCATTTTTTCTTCATTCCAATGTTTTGGTTTTGTATGTGCATTGAAACTGATACATGGCATTACAGTTCATTGTGCGCAATCCTTGTTCGGGAATCAAGCCGAAGGAAATCGAAGCAATCATGAAGCCCAGTGCCACAGTCAACATCAGATTCATATGCTTAAGATCAATGAGCAAGGAAGTTGAAATTGATTCTTTACCCGTATCCAACCAGCAAGGAATCCAATGGCAACCAGCATGATCCAGTGACGATATATAGAAATAAGAGATCGGTGGCGTTGGTCAAATCTGACGGTGCTCCACGACTTGAACTGATGTGTTTTTCCATGACTGCGGTGAAGGCATTACGTAATTTTCTGATCTTCCAAAGGATTGACCCTACATTTGATGTCATCAGAATGAATATGTATTGGGTGGCCCTTTGCAAGTGGACCTCTTGCATACAGGACCATCCAGGATGAGATTTGAATGTTAGGGTTTGCGTTTTTCGGGTAAACATAGGTCACTGACGGTCACTGATCGGAGAAAAGTAGGCTCGCTTGCACGAAGGGTGCGGTCATCCTCGCTTTAGTGTCGAATCCTGCTCAAAGCGTGCAATCAGTGGAACTAAGGTCTCCAGCTGACTTTTCTCTCTTGTTGGTGCCGAGCTACTTTGTGCCCTGTGCTGCATCAAGGTTCTTGCTGCTGCGTCTGCGTGCAAAGTTCTATGGTCTCTTGCAACTGGGCATCGTAAATCGTATTGAAGTGGCTGCATCAAGGTTGCAATGATGATTGTTCCTGATTTTTCAATTTTGGTAATGATCGTTTTCCTTTTGAATTTCCTTCCAATAACTGCTTCAAAATCCTACTTTTTCACTTTTGCGCCGAGATCCCGTTTGGAGCTGCAATTTCTGTTGCCACAAACAGTACTTGATTACTTGGAGCTCAGAAGAATTGAGAAGCACTGAGAAGAGTTGAAAAGGTGAGAAAGGCTGAGAAGATGTGAAAGGAGTTGAGAAGAGTTGGGAAGAGCTCAAAAGAATTGAGAAGAGGTGAGAAGAGTTGAGAAGGTGTAACAAGAGTTTGAGTAGAGTTGAGAAGAGCTGAGAAGATTTGAGAAGAGGTAGCAAGAGGTAGCAAGACGTAGCAAGAGGTAGCAAGAGTTGAGTAGAGATGAGAAGAGTTGAGAAGAGGTGGGAAGAGGTGAGTTGAGAAGGGGTGAGAAGAGTTGAGCTGAGGTGGGGTTGTGAACAGTTGAGAAGAGTTGAGAAGAATTCAGAAGAGCTACGAAGAGTTGAGATGGCATGAGAAGAGCTGCAAACAGCTGAGAAGTGCTGACCACAGTTGAAAAGGGGTGAGGAAAGGTGAGGCGAACTCAGAAAAGAGTTGAGATGAGGCTTCACCCCAACTCCTATAGGCAAACTGTCCTTCACTCCGTATAGCATTCCGTGCTGCTGAAATCTTCCGCCACTCGCTGTAACCATCTGACTCCGGGGATGCACATCGTGTTCTTCCAAAGAGGTGATGATCCAATTCGATACCTATCCACTTTGGATTGGGTACTGCACATGTCATATGTATAGTAAAATCCTGTACATGTATCCCTTGATCTGCCGCAAACCAAAGCTGAAAATGGGTTTGTCAAATTATATACTAAAGCTGGAAATGTATGAGACTGTTGTATGTTTGACGAATACTACATTATATGTTGGCGCTTCAAAAAATTGCTATGTCACCAATCCTAGCTAACGCACCATGGACTTTCCTGGCTGGCCCATGGTGGGATCTTTGGGTGCGCAGATCCAGGCTTTCCGCAGCCCTGGTTGGCTGGAAAATCCCGAAAAAATCCCTCATTTGGATGACTTTGCCAGCTATAAACCTCCTTTGAGTTTCGGGATTGCCCATATTTTCCTACGATTTTCCCAGATTTTCCTGTTGTTTATACAGGATTTTCCAGCCAGCCACGGCCATGATGACACCGGAATAGGCTCGGAGTGTCCCCGTGCCTCGTGGCCATCTTTCAAGGTCCCTCGGTACACGCAGCCGTAGTTGCCGCTGCCTCGTGGCCACGTAACGTGGAACCCCCATCATATCACAGTCAAATGTGTACACAACCCCATTGTGCCATTTCTATGTAGAGAGAGGTATAATACTTCTATTTAGTAGAAGTATCTTATGTAAGTATATTATATAGGTACAATACTCACGTACTCCTGATTGATTAAAGCAGCACATGTTTCCCTCTTCTATTCCATCTCTCAAGAAATTCACGAATACATAGCTGTTCAAGATGCTCAAACTCTCAGTGAATCGGACGTCAAGGAGCGGTTCTACAAGGTCGGTTTGTTTGAAAATTTAGGGGAAAACCCCAACATCCCATGGTGAATCATGATTGCGGGTATACCCCGGTTGTGGACTAACCCAAGTAATATGTCATTCCTCAATTCTTCCAAGTCTCACGGAAACTCCAAAACACTGATCACTGTGGCACCCGACCCAAGCGTCGCGACCTGGGGTGATGATTGGTTTGTCACAACTCTCCGGCGATCAAAACCCTGGCACCTTGGTCTTCACATCAAAATCTGTGGTTGTTTTGAAGATTTCTCCCCTCAAAAAATATAGAAAAATCATGGGTTTTGAATGGAAAAATGACATCCCTATGTAATATAGGTGGGTTGAAATCCAAATTGTTGGTGCTCAACACCCCCATATATCAGCAATCTTGCATTGTTTATTGGTCTAGTCCCAAAACTTGGCGAAATTGCAGTGCTCACTCAGTTGACCCAGTTTCCTGTATTGAACTGTCCATCCAGTTGACTTATCCCTAAATTTGATGGTTACAGCAGTTAAATCCCCATCTTTGTTGGTGAAATCCAAAGTTTGTGTTTTAAATCCCAGTTTTGTAGGCTGAATCGCAATTCTTGTTAGCTGAATCAAGTTGAATGCCTCATTTCTGAGAAAACCCCATGCAGATGCGTTGAAATTCCGGTCGTCGGTTAAACCCTCGAGCGCTGCCAATGTCCCCCATCCGTTCGCTGCTTCTTCCGAGCAGCGGATCAAAGTTACTGGTAGCACTTACCAGTTCCGCCTGGTGAGTGAAATCGTTTCCGGGCGGCTGGAAAAAGCATCAAGTGAAAGCAACCAGTCTGGGGCAGAGTCTGGGGGGTTGATGGAATCAAAACACATTTAAGATGACTAAAAATGAGGATTTGACCAGCAAAACTTGGGTTGATCGAAACTGGTATAACTATGTATAACTGAGATGCACATCCAAGAAGTCTCAACGGTTTACCGGTTGAAAGAGCATGTTAGCGTCAATGCTCATATTTGCTGGCGAAGCACACCCTTGTTGTTGCTGAACCAACCATTGCCATGTTTGATTGCTCCATTTATATCAATGCAGATTCGATGCAGAAAAACCCTCACTGCTACTGGGTTTGGGCTACTGCAGGTACAGAAACCAGCAAAACCTTGAAAAAGTTAATTCCATTTTGAAGACACTGGCAAAGCGTTGCTTTTCTGCGTCTTTTTGGAGGTTACTACTCTCTGGTGATTTTGTTAACACGGAAATCATCTAACTAAATGTGCCATGATCGATAGCAAACCGTTAAACTACCATAGGGTTCAATGGATTGGTTTTGAGCCGGAAACCATTGTTTTTAGTTTTTACCTTTTCCTTGATAAAGGGGGTTTCTGGTTTCAATTTTCCCTGATTTTTCCTTTTTGAAACCAATCCAATGAAGGGCAACCCCAAACCTTCCCTCGCCACCTCCTTGTACTCCAAGGAAATCTCTCGGAGCTTTTGCTCTTCCACAGCCCCTGAGTTAGGCTATTGAACCCTCATGAAAATGGCACGTTTAATTGGGAAAATGATGATCAACCAGGGGATTTTAGGGGATTTCCCAAAATTTTCCGACAAACCCAAAGTATGGCGGAGGATTCATCCTGAGTTAGGCCCCATTCCAGAATTCCGGGTTCTGCCAGACAATACTGCAAATTCCTCCTTAAACATCCTTAAACCGAGTCTGAGAAAAAACAATTATTACTTCCCCAAATTTGGAAAATTAATAGAATGGATGAATGAAGACGTCAAAACCATTTTGCTACCACAAATTGATTGGTCATCCACACGGCTGTGGCCAAAAAGAAAACATTGCAGGTCCTGAAAATCACCAAAATGAATCAGAATCGTCATCTTGGTGGATATTTTTTCAGGATCCATACCCATATTGACCCAGTACATGCTCTGTCTGGAGTAGTGCAGCGCTGTTGCACCATCAAAACCTGATGACTTTCCCCGCTTTCAGCTCCCCCCCCGGAAAGGTTGGGAGCCTCCACCAATCCATCGATTGAACTGGGTCAGCA
Organism: Symbiodinium sp. clade C Y103; assembly: GCA_003297045.1. NCBI lineage: Eukaryota > Dinophyceae > Suessiales > Symbiodiniaceae > Cladocopium > Cladocopium sp. clade C. Next base: position 19,778 of record BGPT01002636.1, read on the forward strand.
TGGATAGATTCCCGGCTTTGGTGGACTGAAAATGACTTTGCTTGGAGGAAAATCTGTGGTTTTGAATGTTGGAAGAAAGAAAACACATTGAAATTGCCATGACATGATGCTGTTGGGTCTGTCCCATGTCAATAAGATGAAGACAACAACCTGAATTGGATTCAGTCATCACTTGCTGTGTCTCCGTTTTTCGTGTGCCCATGGACACTATGCATTTGAATCGGAAATGAGTGACACAGTGCCATTCGGTGACTCAGAAAATTGTGTTTTGCTTTGTCTTCCAGGAATGCGTTGCTTGTTCAACGAAGCAAGCCAAACAACAATGCCAACAAGCACTATCCAAGTGGTGAAACCTCCCGCTGAACCTATTGTTGGGTCTCGGCATTAAGCATCCCATGACTATGGTGGTGACAAGATAAGCATGATGGAATACCGACAATATAAGTCCTCCAGTCCTCCAAGTCTTCCTGACTAGTTGCCGGAATGACCATGATAGTAGGGATGATGGTGATCATTGTTATCATTACCTTATATATATATATATATTATCACTATGTTGATGGTTGTTGTGAGGACGATTTTCAGTATCATGGCTATGACTATGATGACTATATATGATCACTACGATGACTATGATGGTGACGGTGGTAGTCATCCTGACGACCCTGACAACGGTCTCAATCATGGCAATGATGACAGCAAAACCGGGTATGCACTGGCCATTGCTATTGAATCAACAAGTACAGTACATGCAGGTTATCAGGTTTGCCTGGTATCCCAAAAAATAATGGTTTATCACTGTTTGTAACCAATTTCTCTATCCAAATGACCGTTTTGGAGCATACAGTATACCCCCTTTCGGCACAAACCCATGTGGATCTGAAAATTCCAAACCCAAAACTAACTGGTTTCTCCTGCGACAAACCGCCGAAAGATACGTTTTTGAAGTTGCCAAAGTTCGTCAAAATGATGTGATGGAATACGTGAACCTGGTGGCAAAAAAAAAAGCTGAATATCAGCATTTGACTAACATTTTGGGAAATCTGAATCTCAAACTCTGCCTCATCGCAAGATTTAGAAAAAGTATCACAACATCACCAATCCAAACATCTAAGGAGTTGCCCATGACAAGCGTCTGTGTCAAAGTTTAAAAGTCTGGGACCCGAAAACTGTAGTCATTTTTTTTCGGGTCATGACTTTGGTTCAAGAGTTTAAGTCTGGCTCAGGGAAAAAAAACTGTGTCAGTAACAAACCTACCCATTTTTTTCTGGCACCAGTCAGCAGAAAGGGAACCACACATTTTGTTTGCATGGGTATCACCCTGAGATTACGTCGTATAAACATTGAGACAGAATTACAACGAACAACAGAGAGGACTCCAGCCATGAATGTGATCCACAAATATCATACAGCCACTGTTCCGACAAGAGAATTATAGCGTGTCTGGTCCAATCAATAGATTCCATTACAGTAGTCTATGATAATAAGTCCATCAAATGATATACATAAACCATATAGAATAGACATATATTTAATTAAGATGGACAGCTATTGCCAGTAAAGCCATCATAGCCACTGCCATGGTGGGTCCATTGGCCATATAGTCATGAATGAATATTCACCTAAATAAAATATATCTATATGTATGTTATGTAATGTAGCACATGTCTATAAGTGTGTAGATATGTATATATATATATATATGTGTATATGCATATACATGTATAGAGAGAGAGAGAGAAAGAGATATACGTACATAGATGCCATTAATTTTCTTCATCAGCCGAGTTGACCCACCTCCCTCCCGAATTCGTCGAAGGGTTTTTTTTTTCTCACACAAAGTCTCGCCGGTCACCGCAGCATCAGCGGTGGGGCCCTGGTGATGTTGGGAATCTGGATTTGTCTTGCTGGGAAAATTTACTGCAAACCATTGCCAGTAGGGGGTTCCTGTAAACGTTCTCAGAAACCACATCTAGGAATTTATGGATATTCATACTAGCCTATTACTATGTATGTATATACATAACCCCCAGGAAAATAGAAATGCCATATATCAAGTTGATATTTTTTCTATTATATATCATATTATCCAGACAATACTATATATATATATGTATCGATACTCAACGAAGTAAAGCGACATGTATCAACTGTAGCAACCAAAAAAGGATGCAAAAAAAAAAAGAAAAAACAATCCTAAAGTAGCGGCAAAACCGTTCTATGTTTGTTTGGCGGTTCTACTGCACAATTATCCATTGTTGTTATAGACAGACAATGTTTAGGATGATGTCTTCATCCAAAATTGTTGTTTAGAGCTGCTCATAGCTGGTAGACACCAATAACACTGGCAGGTTTTCTGGGCATTGTTTTATCACATTACTGGTTAGTGTTTGGATCATCATATATCCCAAACACGATTAAAAAAAGAATCGCTTGAAACCACTAGCCACTAAATATCTAGATGGGAATATTGCCAATCACAGTTTCAGTTTCCAAGCAATGACAAGTGGGAAAAGCTAAGGGATTCAACGACAAACGTGGGTTCAAATGAGCATAATGTCGCTTGTCGTTGAATCCCGTGACTTTTCCCCACTTGTCATAATATCCTGCCGAACATGGGAGTATGAGTATGTAACTTCACCGACACATTATAACTGGTGAAAACATCATGTCGATAACCCATTCATCAGGTATGAAGATAACCTCATGACCACAGGAAAATGGGGTTTTCTTGCCATGAAATTGTCTCCCTCACCTGAGTAGTGCAGACTACAACCCAACAACTGCCCCCCTAGCAACCGGCCAACATTGGGTGCAGGTTTCCCATATTTGAATTATGGTAACCCCATTTTAAAAAGATGCAGAAAAGGTCATATTTGCAATTACCATACTAGAACTTAATGTGTGCTATCTTGTGTGGGATTGCTAAAGAACAAGCAATCTTCATTAAGACCAGTTGACATACAACTACAACCCCACTGTTCACCATCATTGTTGGTATCAATTCCATCCTTTAGGCAGGTAAAATCACCACCAACCACCGGGGAGCTGCCCCAAGGCTCCATGGAGCCGAGAGAAAAAAACTGTTTGGTGGGTGTATGTTTTCCCTAAGATATGAAAGTCGGGTGAGATCATCATCTCATTTGGTAATGCAAACCCCATTTTGCTGGAAATATGAAATACTTGAAACGGTTTGAACCGATCGAGCTTTCAATATGTCCTTGAAAGAATCCTAATAAGTGATGAAAGTCGCGTTCATCACTGGAAGGGGATGCTGTCAAGGACACAGAGACAGGGTGGGTTGTCACAATCGAGCCTTGGACTAGATTTTGAAGTCCTGCTTTGAGGATTATCCCACCTGAACAGCGTTCAAAACCTGAACTGTCATTCTGTGTGAAATAGTGGTCGGTTGAGGACGAGATTCCCAGTTGATGGGTAATGGAAAATCTCCCATTTAGTTCGATGATTTCCCATTCAAACCTCCATTTATGGTCCAGCCATGGAGCTGATTCCGGGTCCCCACGGCCTCACCTGAACTGTTCATCGAGTGGAGGCTTCATCAGGCCTGTGAAGCCACATTTTCAATGATTGGGCGATCAATCAATGGGGGACCAAACAAGCCACGTTTGTTTGGTTGCATAGGTTATAGACCATCCCCAATTGTGACGGTTATTGAATTTGTTTTTGCCTTACAGTGCCTTACCCTTTCGGTTGCGCTTTTCTGTGCGGTGCGCGCTGTTTTTTTTCAAGGCCTTGGGAGTATCGTGCGCCAAGATTTATTCGTCCTTTCCGTCACGGTCCTCTGACTGGGGATCTGGTGCCTCTGCTTCCGCCGCTTCACCCTTCGATTTCCACTCCCAATAGATGTTCCACAGGACCTTGCATCGGCAAGTGGAACAATTTCTGTATTACCTTCAGACCTCCATGGCAATGGGAGATCCTCTATAAATAATTAGGAATTGCAATGGGTCGATAGATCCCAGACCATGTTTGACTACGAGAGGGTACTCCGGGTTAGGAGAGCCCATCTGGAACCAGCTTCAGGTCAAAATCAGCTATGCAGCTACTCAAATGGATGAAACGCCACGTCTTTGGATCGTTAGTCGTCTTACCATAGAAACCATTGTTCAAAACTCTGTCACTCAATTATACTGATTCGTTCTTAAAAGGGATGCCCGTACTGGATTGTGATAATTCCAAATACATTGTGTAGATTTGTGTAGTATAGTCGCCTATGCCTATAATCATCAACCTTTGAACACAGCTCAAGTCTTCAACTTCCCCCCGGAAAAACCTTCAGAACTACCGAGAGACCAGTACGATCATAGTACCACAAATCACAGCCACCAGCAAAATCACAAGAAAGATCAGAACACGTGCCATAGAGCGTGACTGAGAAAAATGTAAGTCCGTTGCTACGAGCGTTGTAGTCAAGCCCGTCAGAATCAGCGCAACCGTAAGAAGTCCAATCTCAACGAAATTCCAGGTGTTCACCTCAAAATCAAGGTATTCTGAATTGCACTCTGGCATTTGAGCCAGCCATCCCAAAAATACAAGTAACGCCTGAAAATCCTCCTGAGTAGGATGGTAAATAAGCATGTTTGAAGACCACTAAAGCATCCAGATTATTTCATCACATCTTGTGGCCTTCCTGGAAAGCACGCAATACACAATACCAGAAGATTCTAAAACAAATGTAGTCTTCACAGATGACACCATCAGCACACAAGTCTCGGCAAGGAACTTTGTAGGGCATGTAGTAGGTGTGCAGATTCATGGAAGCGATGAGAACGAGTGACACAGCCTCCATCTGCAAAGCCGGCGAGTATGAGACCGGTATTGCACAGGTCAGAACTGAGAGAAGCATCTTCCGAACCAAGCGCTCGATCTCCCATCCACGGCACTCAGGTTTGTACGAGCCTGTCAGGTACAGAACATAGGGCGGGAATGGTTTCTCGGCTCCATGTATGGCGTGGCCCCAGCCCAGAATACCAACGGCAAAGCAAAAGAGGATGGCCAAAGGGATCAAGATCTCACCGCCTCAGGGACTGACTTGGGCAGTCCATGTGGACTCTAAGACTCTATGGACTCGATGGCCTCCATGGACCACAATGAGCAAAAGCTTAACAAAGGACCGGATATTTGGCTCATATTTCTGCAGTACAGCAACCCCCAAACAGGTAGAGTTGAGCAAAATCCGTCTAAAACTGCGGTAAATTGCATCTTATTATGAATCGGGCCCGGATTTTTTTTTGGAATTTTGTGTGTTTTTTTTTTGGAATTTTGTGTGTTTTTCCGTCTGGGGCACTTTTCCTTGCTTTTTGCAGTAGTTTGNAAAGCCAAGAAGCCACAAGCCAAAGCAGCTACAGACCTAAAAACACACAAAATTCCAAAAAAAAAACACACAAAATTCCAAAAAAAAATGGCCCCCCTTATGAATCTGCTTTGGTTTTTCTTTTAGTAGATGACTGGTTAAGTCTGTTGCAAAACAGGCCTGGCATGCTCGGCATGAACGGCATCTCCAGTATGCCACCTTCATGTTGTGGCTTGGAGCGGAAGGCGATCAGATATTTTCCGAAGGCTGCTGTGAAGCCGGGTAAGAAAACGTTGGTTCCTGACTTGTCAAATGTATGGGATTTTGCATAATACATGGGATTTATATGGATTTATTGGCTTTTGTTGGATGATTTGGATGTTCGGCAAATCCATCGAAAATTATGGCTACAATCCGTCCAGGATCCCAAAACGAGGGACAACTTTGGTCCCTTCCACGCAGCCAACAGCGTCATCAGAATCACCGGCATGGCTGTGGAAACAAGATGAGAATGGATCAAAGTGCCTGGAAATCCAAAGTTGTTCAGGAGACAATCCTTGGAAGCAGTGCCATCTCCTTGGGCTTGTGCCACATTAGCCAACAGTCCAGCAGAGGTCAAGATCCTGCGTGTATCTGCATGAAACTCTGCGAAGAGTCTTGTCTGCATGACACCAGTCGCAACAATGTTGGCAACGGTCGCAAAAGCCATCCTCGTTGATGGTTTCAATGTCAACTATGATCATCGCAACAAACACTGCTGATCAGAACTTCGATTATGGAAAAGAGAAAAACGTAAAAAAGGTTTGAACTACCCAGCCAGCATCAGTTGATTCAGAAAGATTGCACTGCGTTTCTTGTCCTTGGAAGCTGCGAGAGAGCTTGCAGCTGCAGATGCAAAGAGGAAACAATCCCTCGCTGTGTAAAAGAAGATGCTCCTGCAGGATTTGTTTGATGGGTTTATTCATGGAGATCTATCGTACGAGTACCAGTACTGACTTGGGGGCCACTTGGGGGACCAAATATTGGCCAACTGATTTCCAATGGATGTGTCTTTTTCTTTTGCCCCTCTCCTCATTGCCGCAGATGTTGATGATGCTGGACACTTGACGCAAATCAGAGGATTATGGTCTGCCTTGCCATGAGACTCTGAACACTTGGAGCAATCGGTTCCAACATAGCCTTCCTCACACATCACGCGGTACACGTCTTCCACAGAAAGGTTTGTTCGACCTCAGTTTCGTTGGAGGTTTTATTCCCTTACTAGGGGCATTATAGTCAACCCCCGACTTGACCTCTCCAGAATAGAGAAAGAACATTTAAGTTTCTGAGAAGAAATGCACTTGGGTTTCTGAGTTGGCATGGAAGCAGCACACATGCCGTCGCAAGTCTCAAATAAACGAACTACATCCCCCACTTGAGTGGGAGCATCATCCCCACTCCTCAGAGCATGGCGATAAACCAGCACTGTCCATAGTCAGAACAAAGAAATGTGTTTGAATCAGCTCAGACTTCCTCCTCACACCCTGATGAGTCAAATGACCCAAATTATGAAGCTACAGGATATCATTGGCAGGCTGAAACTCTGTAGAATAATATTTTTGTGGCTATGGGTCTTGCGACCCTGGTACCCTGGGGTTTCCTGGTAAACCCAAAAAATGGTGGTGAATGGATGTTCATCCCCCTAAATAGGTTTTGATCCATCCCCATCTTTTGTCCCTGGAGGCTCTGGAACCCAGCTACTTCGAGGTGCCAGCAACGAGCCACCACGGCAGGCTGCAGGATTGGGACAATACAATTCAATGGAGAAGTTGCTGGGATCAACCGTCATACCGGGAGGCATTTTCAACCTGTCTGGGAGGCAGTCAATCGATTGTTTTGGACAGGGTTGGCACTGAGGATTGATGCTGTCAACCAGCCGCACGTGGCCAGAGACACAGCTGTGGCACCACACGGTTCCATTGCCAGACTCTTGCCTTCGTTCTGTGCCAGTGGGGCAAACCAGGTCCCCGACTGCACTGCCTTTTGCTGCACCAACTCCGCACAGTTGCTGCCCCGTACCAGAACAAATCAATGAATGCACTCTTGCTGCAGCACTAGACAAGATCGACTGGCCCTTCAAGTCTTGCGCGTCATTGACTTTCAAGTTTGAAACGTTCAAGTCACCGTACACAGTCAAAGCTCCCGACACGCCTGATTCACAGCGGTTCAAAGTCACGTTGCCCAAGGTGGTGAAGCTTTCACTGTACACTGCAGCACCTTCGGTTCTTGCTGTGCAGCCCTGAAAAATGAACTCAGACGCCGTCACTCGACCTTTTCCATATCCTGCAACACCTCGTGCATACACACCACCTCCCCTTCCATCCAATGCCGAGCAGTTTGTAAAAACTACCTGCCCTTGAAAAGACAGTTCATAAAAGTACGGACGGTGTAGCCCGCCGCCTTCTCTCGCAGAACAGTTTTCCTTCGGTCGCAGGCTGTGTGGCATTCGAAAGCAAATGAGAAAGGTTTTCAAATTACACCGGCATAGATCGGGATCCCCTAAGAAGTAAGAACTCGTATAGCTGAGGCAATCTGGGGAAAAAGTGGAGACAGGGGGGGAAAAATGACTACCTCTGCTGACTTCACGAAGCCAGCCGGAGTTCTATTTCAGACCAACTCGTGCACGGTACAGACAGATTATGTGACTCCAACAGGAAATCAAGTTGAACCCAAAAGCATGCATCTAATCTGGCACCAAATTTTTGAAACTTTAAACATTGACCCAGCTTCAAAGATGGCGCGTCCAGTTTCAGATTGCAGAAGCCCGCGTTCCAAGTAGATGGCACCTCCAGCATTCTCAGCGCTACAGCTATGCAGGCCCAAATCTCCGTCCTGTCTGACGAGGCCACGGCTGAAAATGCCACCTCCTTCAAAGGCCGTGCAGTTCTGAATCATCATCCGTCCACCCCATTGCTGAAAGTCGTGCAATGCAATGATCCCACCTGTTGAGAAAAATCTTCGCTAAGGCCAGTGACTAATCATGTAGAAGCGTTTCTAGATATGCTCGCTGGGACAAGTTCCTTCTAGTGGATCGATGCCTTGAAGTTTTATCTTGCATTTATGCCTTGAAGTCAATCCACTCACCAACCAGCCACCAGCCGGTTTACCCAGAAATTGGTTCAGAAACACTCAGTAGACAATAACTATTTATGTTTTGCCCTTTTTGCCAACCTCCTCCGAATGTTGCTGAACAATTGTGAATGGAGACAAGGCCACTGGACTGCAAGAATCGCCTAGCAAAAATACCACCACCACCACCTTGACCCATAGCTTTGCATCGCTCAATGCGCAAGACACCACGACCCCGCAAATGAAATCTGTCCTGGTTGGTGGTTGGGCCATACCCCTGACAAATATGTTCGTGAACTGGGAGCATCATCCGGCGGAAAAAATATTCGTATAACTTAAAAATTAAACCATCAACGAGTCTCCGTTTTGATGGCTCCTCCTTCTAGTGCGACGCAATCTTCCACTGACAGGTTGCCATTCTCTTGCTCAAGTGTTCCAGCATCAACAGCGGCCCCTCCAAGTCCGGCACTGCAGTTTCTGATCATCATATCACCGTCCAGCTGCAGGAAATACTTCGCTTGAATGGCCCCTCCTTCGTTAGTTTGGTTCCATCTGCTGAAAAATACATCATTTTTCCGGGATGGACCACTTTGGTGAATCCCCAACGGATGATGCCGCAACTTTTTCACAGGGGAAACAAAAGGCACCCAACCGTCCTTTGTCTCTTGCATTGCAATTCTTGATCAGAAGCTTCCCATCCAGCTGACTGAAATTCCCAGTTTTGATAGCACCTCCAGCAGCGAATGTTCAAGCGACATCAAGCGACTGATCAGAAAAGATGTGGACGAAATCGAATATAAGTATAAATTTCATCCAAATATGTTGTTTTTTCAAGCAGTAGTAGTTGCAATGATTCATGTGCATGGTATTTGTGGCATGTTGCTCTCGTTTTGCATGGTTGCGAGGGAGGAAATTGGCGGGAGGGCGCCGCGGCTCCCCTTGCAAACGAAGATTGATCATGTTGTTTTTTCATGTGTTTTTTAGTTGTGATGACTGTAAAGTAAGACAAAAAAAAGACATAGAGAGATAGGTAAGATAAAATAGACAAAATGAGACAGGCGTAAGATCACATCAGATCAGGTCAAATGGGTAAGATGAATAAGATAGACATGATAGATAAGATAGGCAAGTGACAAGACGCACAAGAGGGACCAAAACGACAGATCAATTAAATATCATAGATAAGCATAGGAACGATAAGATAGGTAAGATTGGTAAGAGAGGTAAGATCGATATTACAAGTCTGTACATTGGTTGCGAGGAAAAAATAAAGATCGATAGATAGAAATATAAGATCGGATTGGATAAATCATCATTATGGCATGCTGTTCAAAGTTGGTTTTAAGATTTATTTCGGTTTTGTTTAGGGTGTATTTCGCTGTAGGGTAAGTTTTGGGGTTGTTTTGCAGGGTGTTTCATTTTGTGTGCCAAAATGAAAGGACCGGATAACCCCACATATCAACTTCTTCCAATCACTACCAAAAGAGATGTGAAGAGTCGAGGGGGAAGGCAGGAGGGAGAAAGGAGATGGTGGAAGACAGATTGTGTGAAAGAGTTGTGTGTGTAAATAGTGTTCTGTGGTTCTGTGTGAAAGAGTGATGGTATAAGCGACAAAGTTGCGTGTGAAAGGTTGTGTGTGGAAGAGATGTGGGTGACAGAGTTTTGTGTCAAAGTGTTGTGCGTAAAAGAGTTGTGTGTGTGTGTGTGCGACAATGCTGTGTGTGAAGGAGTGGTGTGCAAAAGCGGTCTGTGAGAATGTTGTGTGTAAAGGTGCTGTTTGTGAAATTGCTGTGTGTTCAAGTTTGTGTGTTCCAGTCTGTGTGGTCCAGGTTGTGTGTGTGTGTGAAAGAGCCGTGTGTGAAAGAGTTGTATGTGAAGGAGTTGTGTGTGTGAAGGAGCTGTCTGTAAGAGGGTTGCGTGTGGAAGAGTTGTGGCGCCGCCACAGCCAGCCCGGTGCCGTGATTGCCACGCCTGCCACACAAAATGGAGATCGATGGCAGCAAGCGCCAAACCTGCAACACAAAGTGAAGGTCCATGTCACCAAGTGCCACGCCTGCCACGCAGAATGAGGCGGCGTCACAGGCGACCAAGCGGACCCAAGCACGTCACACGACCCAGGCCAGTGCCGTAAGTGCCACGCCTGCCACACAAAACGACGGTCGATGTCCCCAAGTGCCACGCCCGTGTGTGGGCAAGTTGTGTGTGGGTAAGTTGTGAGTGGTCAAGTTGTGTGTGTGTGGTCAAGTTGTGTGTGTGTGTGTAAGGTTTGTGGTCAAGTTGTGTGTCGGTAAGTTGCGTGTGGGTAAGGAGCGGACAGACGGAGCGGACCACGGGCGGCCGGGATGCAGAACAAAAAACAAGAACCCCACACAAAGATGTTGGGAAAAACTGTTGGGTTAATTTTATGGTTGTGTTCCGGTTTCTTTGGTGTTAGATTTCAAGGTTTGTTTCATGTTGCTCTAGCGTTGGTCTAGGGTTGTTTTCGTGTGTATTTAGAGTTGTTTCCGGTCTATGTAGTGTTGTTTAGGGTTTGGTTGGGGACTAGTTTAAACATGTTTTAGGATTGATTTAGGGTTGGTTTGGTGTTTCTTTAGGTTTTTTGTTGGTGGCGACGGCGGCCCCAGCGGTTCCTTTTCGTCAATACATCTCTATGCAATTGTTGGAGGAGTGGGGATGGGTTAAAGGTGGGAGTGGGGGGGAATTCATGCTCTTCATGCTATGCGTTGAATTTGAACAACTTGCCTCAGGTTCTTCATGCTACCCTCTTTTTAAAATCTCAAGGACATGCCACACGCTCTTCGTGCTACGCTCTAAAATGCCCAAATAAACCGCCATACTCTCTTGATGCTATGCTTCGATTTTTCCAAACAACTTCCTTGTCTCGCGCTCTTCGAACAACGTCTTGAATTTTCTCAACTAATTTCTTCTCACAACTGCCAACCGGTTGGTAATGTACTGCGTGTGGTTTGCAGTACCACATGCAACAACTGTAAACCACATGGTAGAGTACTGAGATTGCTTTGCATGCATGAGCTCGACAGTTGCAAGCGTGCTGGTACTGTACCTTTCTTTTCCGGCAGCGCGCTCAACTGTAAGCGTTTCTAGTCTTTGCCCTGCTTGATGCACACAATGACATACAATGACGACGTAGCTGTGACCATATTCTAACTGCATTCACTACCTATCACTGCACAGGTTTGAAGGCGCAGCAGCAGCAACTGCAAATCGGTTGGTAATGTACCTTGCGTATTTTGCAGTGTCAAATGCAACTGTAAATAAAAGATTCGGTATTGTACTGAGATGATTTTGCATGCATGAACCCAACAGTTGCACACTGTTTGACACTTTACCTTGCTTGCTTTGCAGTAACGAACTCAACTGCAAGCTGTTCGGTTATGTACCTTGCTTGATGGACTAAGCGACTCTGGCAAGTGTGACCATATTTTGAATGCATTTGCTGCCTACAAATGCACCGTTTTACGAGAGCAAAAGCAACAACTGCCAACCGGTTGGTAGTGTACTGTGCGTGCTTTGCACCACCACTTCATACGTCTAGACTATTTGTCGCTCAAAATGGCTGGAGCTGGCCATGAAGGGCAGCTCCTTTTGGAGGCGTTGCCAGCTGCTTGTTTTGACGTGTTTCCGGTTCCTCTACCGTGTTGTGGAATGCGCGGTTTCAGATCACAGTAGAATGGCTGTATGACTGTCTCCATGTTGTCTTGCCATGTGCGTAGCAACATGCGTGTTACCCACTTCGCGCTGGAGATCGCATTGTCATGGCTGCATAAATGGTACTTGGGCTTTGTTTCAGCAGATGTTTCTCCTTATTGGGCACGCCTCATTTTCCTTTTTAGAATTCCTTGTAAAAAGCTATTCAAAAATCTTACTTTTTTCGCTTTGGCGCCGAGATCGAGTTTTGGAGCTGCAACTTCTGTTGCCCAGTCTCTGCAGGTCGCAACGGCGTGGCTGCATCAAGGTTCCTTGGCGCTGCGGCTGCGTGCGTAATATCGTGGTCTTTTGCAACTGGGCATCGTAGATCGCATTGGAGTGGCTGCATGGCATGGAGGCATGGAGGTTGCGATGTTGATTTTTCAGCAATTTTTATCCATTTGGGCACTGATCATGTTCCTTGTGAAATTTTTTTAGAAGTGCTTCAAAACCGTCCTTTTCTCCCATTGGCGCCGAGATCCAGTTTGGGAGCTGCAATTTCTGTCGCCTTGTCTACGTGAAAGCTTCTCTATGTAAGAGGTTCTCTGCGTAATAGCTTCTTTGTGTAAAAGCTTCTTTGTGTAAAAGCTTGCTGTGTGTAAATGCTCGCTGTGTGTAAGAGCTTCTCTGTGTAAAAGTTTGCTGTGTCTAAAAGCTTATCTGTGAAAAGTAGTTTCTCTGTGTAAAAGCGTCTGTGTGTAAGAGCTCTACGCCTGTAAAAGTTTTTGTTTTCTTTAAATTTTCTCCGTGTAAAAGCTTCCCGTGTGTAAAGCCTTTCTGTGTGTAAGAACTTCTGAGTGTGAAGGCTTTTCTGGGTAAACGCATCTGTGTCTAAAAGCTTCTGTGCGCAAAAGCTTCTCTGTGTAAAAGCTTTCTCCGCGCAAACATTCTTGTGTGTAACAGTTTTCTGCGCGTAAAGGCTTCTGAGTAGGAAGTAGCACTGGGAAGTATTTCACATTGAGCTAAGGTCAAGTAACATGAGAAATGTTGAGAGGAGCTGAGAAGAGCTTAGACGAGATGAGAAGAGCTCACACCAGATGAGATTCGATGAAGTGTGACGTCTGGAGTGTGGAGTCTGAAGTGTGAAGTGTGGAGTGTGGAGTGTGGAGCGCGCAGTTTCAAGCGTGACCTTTGGGACGCACAGTGTCGCTTGGTGTTGCCTTGCAGCCTGAGCGCGCACGGGTCATGATCTTTGACAACAAGTCTCGCATACAGCAAGCGCGCACGAGCCTGGGCAGCGCAGGGCGCATGCAAGTTCTATAGATGAGAAATATCTAAAAATACAACCCTAAGGCAACTTCCGCCCCGCCTCGTGCAGGAACTACTGGTATATCCCACTGTATCCACATTATATCCCCATAAAGCCCAAAAAGTGGCTGCTACCCCTCTCCATCATGCCATCATCCCCACCTCCATGGACTGCAGTGCAGTTCTGGATGACCAGCGCGCCCCCGAGCTGACTGAAGTCTACCTCCGCCCGGAGAGCACCACCGGCGCTCTTATGCCGCCTGCAGTTCTGGATGGACAACGTGCCGCTGCGGTGCGTCAGCTGAAGGCCATAAAAGGCTCCTCCACAGGGTGCTATTTAGGGATGTCATGGCACTGGGACATAACGGGACATAGAAGGGTAGAATAAGGATAGCAAGAAGTGGGACCACGGCTTCAAGACGACCGTGTGTTTTCGTGTAATTTTTCCATCTTGTGTGAAAAAACTTGCTGCTACGTCACAGATGGGGTGTGGTGGGGTGGGGTAAAGTGGGGTGGGGCAATAACAACAACATTCATGCTGCTCTCAAGTACCTTTTCACACGCACGTGATGTTACGCCCTGGAACTGGACCTTCTCAAGTAACTTTCACCTGCTCTTGATGTTACGCTCTGGGCCTTCTCAAGGAACTTTTCACACGCTCGTGATGTTGCGCTCTGGAACTGGACCTTCTCAAGTACTAGCATTAAGACTTTCAAGGTGTGGCAAAGATTGGGTCCCCTTTGATTTACCTTTTAGCTATTTCCAGTTGTTTTGCAAGTGGTTTCAAATAGCTGTTCTTTAGTGGTTCTCTCACATTTTTTTTACTGGGGTTGGTGCCCACCTTGGATGCTCGCTAAGCCGATCTCAAAGCATAGTACTAGACAATGGTGGGTCTCCACAATGTTGCTACCCTTCACTAACACCTACAATGCAAGCTTCCAACCTGTGCCTAGCTGATCTTGTGGGCACAATTGCCCCTTCGCACAGACTTGCTTGTGAAAGCATGATTCCAGCATGGGAAGGTGCTCTCTCTAGCTGATCCTCGTCTGCAGTGCAGCCACGCAGCGAACCTTCAAAACTAGCTCTTTCAAATACTATGACAAACCGAAGCCTTAAAAAATAGCTGTTTTAAATTGCTAAGAAAATAGCTCTCAGAAAAAAAGCCCCAAAAAAGAGCTTTTTCAAAGAGCTACGAAAACAGCTAGGAAAACATCTAAAACCTCGAGTTTTAGTTGTTTTGCTAGCTGTTTCCCTAGCTGTTTTCCTGGCTTCTCTTGAAAGATAGGCTCTCCAGGAAACATCCAGCAAAATAGCTAGCAAAACGGCTAACAAAACAGCTAACAAAACAGCGAGCAAAACAGCTAGCACAACAGCTAGCTGTTTTGTTTCTTACAATTTCCTGTTGGTTTTTTGCTTTCAATCTGAGGGAAAGCCGAAAAAGAGCTAAAACTGTATGTTTTCATTGTTTGTTTGTTTTTCCTCCAGCCTCAGAAGAAAAGCCTGCAGGAAGAGCTAGCAAAACAGCTTGCAAAAGAGCTAACAAAACAGCTTGCAAAACAGCTAGCAAAACAGCTAAAACAGCAAAACAGCTGTGAATTTGCCTGCATCCATCGTTGCTGTTGGACAGGAGGTTACACGCAAAAATCACTAATAAAAATAATTTTAGGGATTCCAGTGGCAACATCATGCGAGACAACACCTCGGACTAATAGACTACGTAGTACCCACACTGAGTGACTCGAAATCCCAAGGGATGGAGCCTCCATTGCAGTTGTCAGCAGTTGATGATGGGCAACTTGCAACTGACAATTTCCGGCTGTCTTTTGCGACTGGCAACTTCCAGGTTCAGTTGTGTGATGTGCATCGATGATCGCTGCACATCACCCAGCCGTGCCTGCCAACATCATTATTGCCTCTCATAGCAAAAAAAACTTAACATAAAAAACAACATATTTGGTGTTTGATTCCCTTCTTTCGCCCGCACCATTATTGGGGAATAAAATGCAAGACAGGCTTTGTTCTTCCACTTTTTCCCCACCTGCCAGGTAAGGGTTGCTAGATTTTAACAAAGTTCCGTCCTTCCTTCCTTCCTTCCTTCCTTCCTTCCTTCCTTCCTTCCTTCCTTCCTTCCTTCCTTCCTTCCTTCCCTCCCTCCTTCCTTCCTTCCTTCCTTCCCTCCTCCTTCCTTCCTTCCTCCTTCCTCCTTGATCTGCCAGCTCCAGATCGCAGTGGGGACTTCAACTGCGAGTTCCAGATCGCAGTGGGCATTGCCGGACCTGAACCGCGAGCTCCAGATCGCAGTGGGCACTGCCGGACCTCAACCGCGAGCTCCAGACTCAACCGCGGGCACTGCCGGACCTGAACCGCGAGCCCCAGATCCCAGTGGGCACTGCCGGACCTCAACCGCGAGCTCCAGATCGCAGTGGGCACTGCCGGACCTCAATAACAGATAGAATGTCAGATACAATGCCAGATAGAATGCCAGATAGAATGACGGATAAAATGTCAGAAAGAATGTCAGAATATATGTCAGATAGAATGCCAGATAGAATCTCAGATAGAATGCCAGGTATAATGTCAGAAAGAATGTCCGAATATATGTCAGATAGAATGCCAGAATCTGTGTCAGATAGAGTGCCAGGTAGAATGTCAGAAAGAATGTCAGAATATATTTCAAATAGAATGCCAGAACATATGTCAGATAGAATGCCAGATAGAATGTCAGAATATATGTCAGATAGAATGCCAGAATCTGTGTCAGATAGAATGCCAGATAGACTGTCAGAACATATGTCAGGTAGAATGCCAGAACATATGCCAGATAGAATGCCAGAACATATGCCAGATAGAATGTCAGATAGAATGCCAGATAGAATGACGGATAGAATGACGGATATATGTCAGAAAGAATGTCAGAATATATGTCAGATAGCATGCCAGATAGAATGTGAGATAGAATGCCAGATAGAATGTCAGAATATATGTCAGATAGAATGCCAGAACATGTCAGATAGAATGTCAGATAGAATGTCAAAATAAATGCCTTGAAATGCCATGGCGGGGATCACTCGAAGCAAAGTAATTTAGGACATAGCGCAAATATTTAAATCGGGTCAAAATGTGACCTTGTATTGCCTCTAAATTAATATAATAGAGAATATGAATCGCTGGTGGCTGGGAAGGGTGGCCAAAAATCATACATCGGACAACTTCAAATGATGGTGGTGCATGTCGATGATAACAATCTCGACAACCATTGACAATAATCATGATGGCAGATTGGCGCTCGGGTCCAATGATTGCAGTCAACCTTCAGGCGTGACGCTTGGCCTCCAGCAAACACGATCATTTCCTACCCTCGACCCGTCTCTGGTAGAATTCCGATTCTACCTCAGCTCGTGACGCTGGCCCCTTTATCTTAAGCTTTTCGCCGACCTCATGTCTACAACAGCATTGGCAGGATCTCCAGCAAGGCCAGCAAAACACGGAAAGAAGATAAAGGAAGGCAAGCCCGGCGACCATCAGCCGGATGGCCAGAATGCTAAGCCACCCAAGGCCAGAACTCGCCGCAAGCAACGACTCCAAAGCTATCCAGAAACTGTACATCCACTTGCAGAGCAACATCGCGATGGAAAACCGAGGACCGCCAGGCCAGAAATGAGCCCATCCTTCGGGCCTCGCATCTTGCGAGGGACCCTCGCTTCTGAGCTTCTCCTCTCCACCCGGGTTCTCGGTATCAAGCTAGACTCCATCCTTCCACATCCGCAAATGAAGGAGCCCACGAGGGCCATGGCCAATCTAAGGCTACCAAAGGCCCGCTCCCAGAGTGCTACTCTCTACAAGTAAAAAAGGGCCCAGGTCCTTTCTAACCAAACTAGACTGTGCTCAAAACTTGAGCCCAAATCATAGCCGGACCCAGGCTAACTCTACGTTCTAGTGAACATGCAAATAGCACATGGAATTATTGGGTGAAATTCGGTTCGAAAGGGTTTAATGGAGCCGCTTTGTTTGTCTCAACATGGGGGATACCCCAAAATTGCCATGAAAAATGTTGAACACAATTTTCCAAATCATGGGAATTTCTTGGTCCAAATTTTTGAACATTCCAATATTTCCTCTATCAACGACATCCAATTTGGCGAACTGTGAAGTATCTCAGTCCTCCCGCAAAATACCACGAGAAGTATTCACGTGGGTCTTCTGGAATCTCAAGGAGGCTGTCGCCATCTTCCCATTCATCGTCATCCACCTCGTTGTCTTCATCTGAGGCGTCATGCTCAAAGAATCGCCGCCTTTTTTCCATGACATCGTCTAAATCATTCAGCATCCTTTCCGAAGACAACTTTGTCGGGCTACCACTGACACAGCCCTCAATCGATAAGTCTCCGGACACAACGAAACTTCCATACACTGTGAGGCAAGTCATCCCAGATTTGGCCACGATGGCCAAATGACCCTGAAATTCTAAGTCTCGTGAGTCGAAGACCAAAGGCGCAAAGAGCTCTAAGGTCGTACCATGCACAGTGAGGTTCTTGCATCCTTTCAAGTGTAAATACCGCACAAATTCTCCCTTCCATTTGGAAGGGTCAATCTGGTACCGGCCCCTCGGTAGATCCAGCACTCCATCGGAGCAAGTCAAATCGTCCGGCAAATCTTCAGGCTGCAGCAAAACAGCAGGCCCAGTTGGTTCTGCTGAAAATGAATTATCCATCGTGGTCCGAGGTGGAAAACCCACAGAGTGCTCATGCAGATGATGTTTCTTCACTGCTGCATCAGCAACTGTGCTGCCGGTGGAATGAAGTTCCTCAAGGTATGAGCTTGGAGCACTTTCAAGCACTGAATGGTCCACAATCGGCAAGCGCTCTCCCAGCGAAATGGCCAGGCAAAGGAACGGAATAATCATCCGGTCCAGCTCGCGAACATGTTGTCTTACAAATGGAATTGGAAGGATTTGTCAAGTAGACTTGAACCACATTGGCTGCATCAGATTGGAGCAATAAACTTTGCAAATGGGACAAGGCTAAACTCCCTGCACCATCTCAAGAACTTTTGGCATCACTGCATAGCTTTGTCCACAAATTGGGCACCCCAAAACCCAATGGTTTCTGATCACTTTCCACAAAAAAACATATCGCGATTTCGACGGGTCTCGACCCTGATTCAGCACTAGCCACCTCCGCAGGTGAAATCCGCAGCCAGATGACCTCGTGCAAATCATAGAGAGAGATAGTCACGGCAGAACTTCGGGAGCCCATTTCGTCAGTAAAAGATTTGGATTCAAACAACGAGGGTTTCATGTTCCATATCAAAACCGACTGAAATCGATGTGATCCGTGTCAAAAATAATTGACATCTGTTAGCGGATACATTTTTTTGACCAGAACCCTGTCTCTAGATGTTTTTTCAGGATGATCTTCCACCAGTTGCTGCTGATGTTTTCAGCATCCGGCTCCCGAGGAATCTCACACCCCCAAGTGTAGACACATACCCCAAAAGGCAAAGTAAATAGATAGATGGAGAGGTGGATATTTATAGATGTGCATATAGATTGGATGTGTGAGCCAGAGCATATGTTCGCTTACATATACACAGACATGTATATACATATATATATAATATATAGCACCCTATATCTATATAGCCAATATGTACCAGAATGTCCTATTTCAACCTTCGAATCACTTGTGACCGCTCCGCTGGGACACTTGAGATTCTCGGATCTGAAGCTAAGCAGTGTCTAAAGTTGGGGCCAGGCAATCCCTTGAAATATGGACAACCAATAAATTATGGGGTAAAAATCCAGCAGACTGGGGATGTGTTCCTCGCAAGGTCCCAGATTAGTAGTCAGCCAGTATGGTTTCAGCCGGACTGCTGGACAAATCCAGACAGGCTCTCCAGTAACGGCGCTATGCTGGCGACTGTCTCTTCCACACATTCAAAATGATCAATCAGTTTAAGGGGCCAAGCCATTCTCAGAGATACAGAAAGTAAGAAGTATGTGTTGCCACCAATCAGTTGAGACTCTATCTCCATGCTTTGTTGGTTATATCCCCATTCCTGTTGGTAGATTCCTCGGGGTCTTGTTGGTTGAACCACCAAACAATTTGAGATTCGTCTATTCATGCATCGGCTGAGAGTATCAATTCACTCAATCTCCAAATGCAAAAACAAATATCTACAAAATGTCGCTTGGAGCCGATATTGCAGGCCCTGGATCGAAAGCCTCCACTTCGTTGGGTGCCAGATCTTATCGTTGTTTGGTACACCATGAGTCACCATCCCATTTTTCGGGGTACCAGATTCTCAGCCCAGACAGTGTTTTAGGTATGTAACTGAGCCGTTGGCATTGCTTGAACTCAAGATGAAGTCAAAGGAGACATTTTCTGCGCATGGCACAAGTGCGTGTGTGAAACTGTGGTATTCGTATATTCTCAAAATGGTGCCTTTCAAAAGGAGAAAGGAATTGCGTTTGCTCTGCTTGTGGACAAACCCAAGTATGAATGTGAACGCATGTGGGCCTATCCAAAATATCAAAAGCCCAAACCCATTAATTTTCCCGCTCCTACATCTCTTACAGTACATCAACTGGTGGGCTTGGCGGCCCTAGACAACTTGAGAGCAAGCGAGGTAGAACCAAAGATGTGCAGTTTGGACAGCATGTGATGAGAGAGACAGTGCCGAGCACACCTTTTGTTTAGTCTATTCCTGTCACGATTCTCCCACAACAGCTTTCATGAATGCAGGTACAACATTAATTGCATGCGCGTGATGTGGATGAGACTCACACAAAACACAGACACGATGATGAGCATCATGGTGATGGTGATGGTGATGGTGATGGTGACGACGATGAACTTAGTTCTGACCACGATCATGATGGTGATGATGAGGAGGAGGAGGAGGACGAGGAGGAGGAGGAGGAGGAGGGTGAGGATGATGAGGATGATGAGGATGATGAGGATGATGAGGATGATGAGGATGATGAGGATCATGAGGATGATGAGGATGATGAGGATGATGAGGATGAGGTGATGAGGATGAGGTGATGAGGATGAGGAGGAGGAGGAGGAGAAGGAGGAGGAGTAGGAGGAGGAGGAGGATGAGGATGAGGGCTATGATGTATACAGAATAACGGAATAACACCCCCAAAGTGCAAGCCACGTAGGGGAAGGAAAACCTAGAAATTGATTGAGAAAAAAAAAGGCCTGGAAGCCATGAGAGTAGAATGCATGGACACATTGGTAATTCAACCTTCGACCATTTCAGAGGAGGGGAAAGGGGCCTGTTTAACTCCTCCGACAAGAAAAATCCCTTCAAAATTGGAAGAAGTCCATCCCATGCCCTTCCCTGGCCCAAAAGGAAAACGTGCCAAAGCACGAAACTCGGGCAGCTTGTGCTCCCTTTCGTGATATCATTGTTCTATTGTTCTTCCAATTGCCAAGGTTTACGTGCACTTCTGGTTTCATCTACCAGTACCATTTTTTGTTAGCTGAGATACCCTAATGGGTCAGGCACAGAGGAAGCCAAGAAAGTCTGGGGACAACTTGTTGCGCAAAAACAGAAACTGCCAAGAACTGTACAAGACAATTGATGGCCCTGCTGGACCAATTTGGAGAAAAAAACCTGTTGGCTCCCAAGATAAGAGGCGATAAGCTGGTGAGGGAACTCAATCCGTGAGGGATATGTAGCTATTTTGTACCAACCGTAGGGGTATGGGTCAAAATAAAGGCCTTCAAAGTCAGATGACAAAGACTATACATGACCCAACCCTTCGGCTCCACGTGTCTGCTTTTTAACCTATTCACATTCCAATATTTGGAGGTACTTGTACCGCAAATTGCCAGCTGCGCATTTGATATGGACTACGGTGGATATCATTGCATCAAATTGACCCCAGTAAAATGGGCGGCATCTCCAAACAGTTTTCGGTCAAAAGTTGATACCTCCACATTGAGTATATCGATAAACAGGATGAAGACCCCTGAATCTTGAATGCTCTCTCAGCATTCTTGGAATGTTCAGGTTCAGCATTTTCGAGACGTTCATACCTAGTTCTTCACAGCCCCAAAAACACTATATATATACATATAACAGCCACCACCCACACCGAAAATCAGGATGAACCTGCCAATCCAAAGACCATCGAAGACTTATGGCTGACAGGACTGAACTTGCAACGTCTTGTATCAGGTCAGGTTCACCAACTGAGATGACTAGCTTGCAACTCGATGGGTTGTTCCAGAATGCGCCAAACAAATGCCGTGTTCATGGGGAAAATGATAAAGCTTTGGATTTTGGTGTGCCCAAACTCAAATCTTGCAAGCACCTGATCTTCTGGGCATGCCCTGCCTCCCAAAATCGCAGCCTGTAGGCGCGCTCCGCTGTGGCGAGAGCATCCAATTTCGGATAGGTTTGAGAAATCCGCCGGCCTGCCGGCGTGTCTGATTGGAAGGTGTTGTTCCTGTTCTGTTCTTGGCTTGTACTTGTTCCTCTGTTCCCCTGCTGCAACTTTTTGCTTCGTCTGAATCACCCCTCCCCCCCCCTTCCCCCCTCCCCCCCGCNAGTAGTAGTAGTATTATGGTAGTAGTAGTAGTAGTAGTAGTAGTAGTATTAGTAGTAGTAGTAGTAGTAGCAGGAGTAGTAGTAGTAGTAGTAGTAGTAATAGTAGTAGTAGTAATAGTAGTAGTAGTAGTAGTAATAATAATAGTATTAGTACTAATAGTAGTAGTAGTAGTAGTAGTAGTAGCAGGAGTAGTAGTAGTAGTAGTAGTACTAATAGTGTTAGTACTGGTAGTAGTAGTAGTAGTAGTAGTAGTAGCAGGAGTAGTAGTAGTAATAGTAGTAGTAGTAGTAATATGAGTAGTAGTAGTAGGCTTGAGAAAGGGGCTTCAAAGGGAGGGCTTAAGGGGGACCTTGAAGGGGGGCTTAAGGGGGACTTTAAGGGGGACATTAAGGGGGACCTTAAGGGGAGGCTTAAAGGGGACCTTAAGGGGGACCTTAAGGGGGGGCAAGGCGGGGCTTAAGGCTTCGGACCTTCTACCACTACACTACTACTACTACTACTACCACTACTAGTACTAATACTATTATTACTACTACTACTACTATTACTACTACTACTACTATTACTACTACTACTACTACTACCACCACCACTACTACTACTACTACTACTACTACTTATTACTACTACTTACTACTACTTACTACTACTTACTACTACTATGATG
This sequence comes from Symbiodinium sp. clade C Y103, assembly GCA_003297045.1. Lineage (NCBI taxonomy): Eukaryota > Dinophyceae > Suessiales > Symbiodiniaceae > Cladocopium > Cladocopium sp. clade C. Next base: position 42,386 of record BGPT01002636.1, read on the forward strand.
ATGAATGATGATGAATGATGATGAATGATGATGAATGATGATCTTACTACTACTTACTACTACTTACTACTACTTACTACTACTACTACTACTACTACTACTACTACTACTACTACTAC
>BGPT01002636.1:42526-74899 GCA_003297045.1 Symbiodinium sp. clade C Y103
ACTGCTACTGCTACTGCTACTGCTACTGCTACTGCTACTGCTACTGCTACTGCTACTGCTACTGCTACTACTACTGCTACTGCTACTGCTACTGCTACTACTACTGCTACTACTACTACTACTACTACTACTACTACTTCGACTACGACTACGACTACGACTACGACTACGACTACGACTACTCCTGCTCCTGCTCCTGCTCCTGCTCCTGCTCCTGCTCCTGCTACTGCTACTGCTACTACTGCTGCTGCTACTACTAGCACTTCTACCCCTACTCCTGGTTCTACTCCCAATACCACATTAAGTGCTCAATGCAAGCTGCTCAATACCCAAGTCCCAGAGGTCCCAAGAAAAGACTGCCAATTGCCTATGGCCGGCGGGCGTAGGCAATTAAATACCCATGTCTGTGCTTGATCTTTGGCTCACAATGTCAACCAAAAGGTGTCAACAAAGGTCACATGCGCTCCCTATCTTTTTTCGTTCGGCCTTGCGAGTCTCATGCGCTTTCCGATATTTGTGCTTCCCTGTCAGTGCAGTCCTCCTCGGGATCTGTCCGTGGCTCTGGCGGTTCTGCCGCTTCACCGGCTTCACCCTTGGATTTCCGTTCCTGATAGATGTTCCACAGGACCTTGCCAGTGCACGTGTCCATGAGGCTAACAGGCTAACAGGGTACCCGTTTCAGACCAAAATGTTGAGTTGAGGCCAAAACCAAACCCGCTACTCACCTGGAATAGACCGACTTTGCCACCAACCTTCACACGGCCAGAGAATCAAAAAGCTTGAGACCTGCCGAGAGACAAGTATTATCATAGTACCAGAAATCACAGCCACCAGGAAGATCACAAGAAAGATCAGAACAGTTGCTGTAGAGCGTGACTGAGAAAAATGTAAGTCCGTTGCTATGAGGGTTGTAGTCAAGCCCGTCAGAAGCAGTGCAGTTGTAAGAAGTCCAATCTCAATGAAATTCCAGGTGTTCACCTCGAAATCAAGGTATTCTGAATTGCACTCTGGCGGTTGAGCCGCCATCCCACAAGTCACGAGTGAAAATACTCCCCAGTAAGATAAAAAACGACATATCAAGATTACCAATCAGACTATTTCGTCACATCTCATGATAATTCATTGCATGATGCAATTAAACACCATGCCGTGGATGTGAACCTCATGTACCGAAACATCTAAAACCAAGCCCATAGCACCACGATGTTGGCAAGGAACTTTGTAGGGCATGTAGAGGAACTGCAGATTCATGGACGCAATGAGAACAACTGACACAGCCTGCATCTGCAGAGCGGGAGAGTACGAGACCGGTATTGCACAGGTCAGAACTGACAGAAGCATCTTCCGAACCAAGCGTTCGATCTCCCATTCATGGCACTCAGGTTTGTAGGAGCCTGTCAGGTACAAAACATAGGCTGGGAATGGCTTCTCCGCCCCACGGATGACGTGGCGCCAGCCCAGAACACCAACGGCAAAGCAACAGACGATGGCCAAAGGGATCAAGATCCCACCGCCTCAGGACTTTGCAGCTGGACTCGTCAACTAAAGATAGATCTTGGCAAAATCCTTTTCTCAAACAATGGTCAACTAAAACTGTTGTCAATCGTTTTAGGTGGTTTTTTTCCCAGTCGATGACAGATGACCGGGGTTCAGTCCGTTTCGACACCGGCCTGGCAGGAGCGGCATGAATGGCATCTCGAGTGTGCCACCTTCATGTTGTGGTTTGGAACGGAAGGCGATCAAATATTTCCCAAAGGCTGCCGTGAAGCCCGGTAGGAAAACGTTGGTTCCTGGGCACTTGGCAAGATCACTAGTGGGGTGTATGGGATATATGCTAGAATATTGTCAAGTCTCAGAGTATGGCAAAGTCAATCAAATCCCAAAAAAACTAAAAATCTATATAAGTATGGAATCCATCCAGGGTCCCAAAATGAGGGACAACTTTGGTCCCTTCCACGCAGCCAACAGCGACATCAGAATCACCGGCATGGCTGTGGAAANGAGGGACAACTTTGGTCCCTTCCACGCAGCCAACAGCGACATCAGAATCACCGGCATGGCTGTGGAAACAAGATGAGAATAGACCAAAGTGCCTGGAAAACCAAAGTTTTTCAGGAGACAATCCTTGGAAGCAGTGCCATCTCCTTGGGCTTGTGCCAGATTGGCCAACAGTCCAGCAGAGGTCAAGATCCTCCGTGTATCTGCGTGAAACTCTGCGAAGAGTCTTGTCTGCATGACGCCAGTCACAACGATGTTGGCCACAGTCGCAAAAGCCATCCTTGTTGCTGGTTTCAACATGTTTCAACCCATTCCTAAAGCAATGAACGTCAACTGGGCTCATCCCAACAAACACTGCTGTTTTCCCAATTTTGAGCATAAAAAAATCATGTAAAGCGTATTTCAAACCACCAACTAGCATCAGTTGATTCAGAAAGATTGCACTGCGTTTCTTGTCCTTGGAAGCTGAGAGAGAGCTTGCAGCTGCAAATGCAAAGAGGAAAGAATCCTTCGCCGTGTAAAAGAAGATGCTCCTCCAAGATTTGTTTGATGCAATGCTTAACGGAGACCTACGGAGAAACTCGTACCAGTACTGATTTTGTGACCAAATATTGGCCAACTGATTCCAATGGATGTTTCCCTTTTTTTGCCCCTGTCCTCATTGCCACAAATGTTGATGATGCTGGACACTTGACGCAGATCAGGGGATTGTGGTCTGCCTTGCCATGAGACTCTGCGCACTTGGAGCAATCGTTTCCAACAAAGCCTTCCTCGCACATCGCGGAGTACGTTTCTTCCAAGGAAAGGTTTGTAGCACCTGAGCAGCTGAGCGTGATCCTTGTGAGCATGATGATTGTTTCCAATACTTAGAGCATGGCCAGAATATGTGTGATACGTTCTTTGAATCAGCTCAGACTCCCACTGATATGGCTGCAGCCCATAAACCCTGTTGAGTCAAATGCTAAGATAAACCTCCCTTATCCTCCCTTGCTGAAAACACAAGATACCATGTCGCACGTTTTGTCCCCGGCTTCTTTGCAGGCCAGTTACTTTGAGACGCCAGTAAAGAACCGCCAGGGCAGGCAACAGGATTGGGACAGTACAACTCAATGGAGAAATTGTTGGGATCAACGGTCATACCAGGAGGCATCGTCAACTTCGCTGGGAGGCACTCAATCGATTGTTTTGGACAGCGCTGGCATTGAGGATTGATTGCGTCAACCAGCCGCACATGGCCAGAGACACAGCTGTTGCACCCCACGGTTTCATTGCCAGACTCTTGCCTTCGTTCTGTGCCTGTGGGGCAAACCAGGTCCATGACTGCACTACCTTTCGCTGCACCAACTGTGCACAGTTCCCTCCCAACACCAGAGCAGATCAATGAATGCACTCTTGCTGCACCACCAGATAAGATCGACTGGCCCTTTAATTCTTGCGCGTCACTGACTTTCAAGTTTGAAACGTTCAAGTCACCGTACACAGTCAAAGCTCCAGACACACCTGCGCGTGTTCAAAAGGTTTCTGTCATCCGTTGATGGGGATTACAATTATGGGTCAGTCCACACTCCCCAACGAAACAGGTGGGTTAAAACTTTAACCCCCTATGCCTGTATTACCCACTCACCATTTTGGTACACCCCAGTTAATGGCAATCTTAGATATGACTCACCACTGGATGTTTTTTTTCCCCAAATATGGGTATGCTATGGGTCAAAACAGTGTACCGCTAGTGAACATCAAGATAGCTCAGATTGCTGGAATCTCTGGATGTTCGACTTTGACCCACCTGATTCACAGTGGTTCAAGGTCACATTGCGCAAGGTGGTGAGGCCTTCACTATAAACTGCGGCACCTTCGGAACTTGCCGTGCAGCCCTGAAAAAAGAGCTCCGATGCTATCAGCTGAGGGTTGCCACGCACATACAAACCTTGGCGGCAACCGTCCATCCCCAAGAGTTGACCATGAGAAAGTGATAATCCCACTGAAGTTGTTCGCTCATGGATAACTATAGGTCTTTCACTAAGTGATTTGACTAATAAATGTGGTTAACTCATCTAAGAATCCCAGAAAGGCTAAACAACTTGATCTGTATGGCTATTTGTCCAGAAACCGCCTCCCCTTCCGTCCAGCGCAGAGCAGTTTACAAAGTTGGTCCGCCCGTTTAAGGAAAGTTTCCCCGGGAAGTGCACAGCTAGGGCGCCGCCGTCTGTTCTTGCAGAACAGTTTTCCTTTGATCCGTGCAAGTACTGGGATTCAAGAGCAAAGACTTACTGGTGCTTAGTCGGGAATGGGGGAATGACCTATAATTACCATTAATAATCATCCCATTCCCCCATTCCGTACTAAGCACCAATAAGAAGAAAGGCTTTGAAAAGTGGAGATGTACAATTTTAAACCTCTTCAGTTTCCAACCCGTGAAGACCCAAAAAAACCCTCTAAACTTGCCGCGTCTTTAATTGGGTTGTGAAAAAAATGCCCAAAACTCCAATGGTTATCATCACTTTCCTTATTGAAATTGCCATTTGTGCCATGGTCAAAACATGGTACATGTTACGTTGTTTATGGTCATCCCACCAGTACAAGTCCCTCTCTCCCACTGCCAGGGAAGGAGGAAGAAGTGCTGGACGGACAAACATGTACCGTAAGAGCGAGTATCTACATCCATTTGAGAAAGAGATGAGCCGGTCAATAATGTAAATAGAATCTAGAACCTGACTTGCGAACATGTTCGGCCACAGTGCACAAGAGTTTGTGCATGCAGCAGAAGAGATTCGAGGAGGAGATATTATGTACGTGCTGGAAGGATTTGAGCCTGTGACCATCTTCTTCTAACACCCTTCGGAATGCCCCGGGAGCTTGAGGTCAGAGCGGAGGGGTCAAAATGAAAAATCACTCCCTCCTTTGCTAAAGCAAGATAAACTACAGCTAGAAAAGGGCTAGCTGTGGTGATATGGGTTGCACCAATCCAAATTTTGACCATGGCACATTTGGGTGTATCCCCATTCTCAGATAAACCCTGTTTCTGCACCCAGGTTCAAAGACAGCTCGCGCAGCCTCTGATTGCCATAGCCCTCGCTGTCTCCCTTTTGAACTTGAATAGATGGCACCTCCCCTTCGAGCACTGCAGTTGCGAAACAGCAAATCTCCATCCTGAGGCACGATCCACGGCGTGTCTCACAATTTGGAACCCTAAGAACCATGATTTACACTGTGGCAAACTAACATTGATAAGGAACACCTGTGTTTTTGTGAGTAAATCATCTTTAAATAGTGGATGTTTCAATTCTATCCATATCTATGCTAGTTAACAGTAGGGTATCATCATGTTCCTCATGAAAATGTCCAGCTGTTTTCGAAATTCTTGGCCTGGTAGAGAGCGGATTTAGCGTACAAGCCACCTCCATTCAATCTGGCACTGCAGCTCCCAATTCTCATGCTTCCGCCAGATTGCTTGTAGATTCCCTTGGAAAGGATCGCACCTGTCGTTTTTGAACAGATCAATGATTTTGACTTTGCATACAAGGTCACAAGGTGGTGCCCCATAGTTAATTACCTAAGTTGGTTTATGATTGGCTTTCTGGTGATTAAAACATATTAAAGCTATAGTTGGATGGGTTGATAAACAAACAAATAACTCGGCGACACCATTTTGTGGCGAAACATGGCCGTTTGGTAGTCAAAAAAAGTGGGACATCACCCGTGAATTTCATGACTAGGTGCTATCGCATTGATGTAGAATTCTTACGAATTTTCCACGTGTTTTTTTTTCAGAGAGTACCCAATGCACAAAAAATGATGGCCTACCTTGGAACCCTGGAAGGGACCTCGAAGCTGCTCAAGACTCCAGGCTGAGCAGTTCCCAGTCTGGTTATCTGGCTAGTCGGGAGATGGGATTTATTATAGCGATATAAAGCGGTTATATGAAGGTTTCCTAAAATAGTGGTACCCCCAAATCATCCATTTTAATAGGATGTTCCATTATAAACCATCCATTTTTGGGTACCCCTATTTTAGGAAACCCCCATATGTTATATCCTATCCCGACTTATGGCGGCTTTAATCCCCCATTTGTAACTCCTGGCCTGCACCCCCAGACTAAAAGAACCTCCTGGGATGTGAAAAGTCCTTGATTTGTTGCTATCCTCAACATCGGTTCACCTCAACAAATGCAAACAACATCAGATTTTTGCGTGTGTTCCGGACCTCCATGATCCCCTGCTCCGCAATCATGAATTGAGATGAACCCATCCAACTGAAAGAATTCCTGGTTGACCGCGACGCCACCACCGCCGTTCTTCGTCGCACGGCATCGCTCAATCTGGAGACCACCTCGCCCCTCCAGACGAAGAAACTCCGTCAAAATGGCCCCACCGAATTCCGCGGAGGAATCGTCCACTGACAACGTGCCATTTCGGATGCGCAAATGGTAAGCTTCAATGGCCCCTCCTCCCATTGCACTGCAGCTCCGGATCATCAAGGCCCCATCGAGCTGGATCAGATCGGAGCTTCTGATGGCCCCTCCTGGTGCTTTCTATTTTGTTCCAACCCCTGATTTTGGGTTACCATGGTTGAAGCATTTTTCAGCACCAAGAAAATCGATGTTTGGACCGTTGACTGAAAATTTGGTACTCCAAAATTTGATCGTTTTATCATCATCCCCATTGCAATAGCCAGCCATTTGGGAGTGCCATGGGACGAAGCCATGGCAGTCCCGGAATGGCCGTCCTTTGTGCTCGGCGCTGCAGTTCTGGATGACCAGAGTGCCACCTGATTGCCTTAAAACCGCGGAGGACTCTCTCCTGTGCAGACTCTCATGAGAACTGCTGATTGCACCTCCATGACCCCGAACACCTGCCGTGGTCGGTGCTGGAATCTGTCTAATCTGAATGTGATCTAAAAAAGCAGTCCCTCTCCTCTTCTTTTCTCCTCTTCCCTTCCGTCTCTTCTCTCCTCTCCTCACCTCACTTCATCTCTCCTCATCTCATGTCTTTTCTTTCTCTTCTCTTCTCTTCTTTTCTCTTCTCTTCTTTTCTTTTCTCTTCTCTTCTTTTCTTTTCTCTTCTCTTCTCTTCTTTTCTCTTCTTTTCTTTTCTTTTCTCTTCTCTTCTCTTCTTTTCTCTTCTCTTCCATTCTCTTCGCTCTATCTATCTTTCTCTCTGCCTGTGTGCCTGCCTGTCTGTCTGTTGTCGGTCTGTCCAACCCAATCCAATCTAATCCAATCCAATCCAACCTGATCCAGTCTAATCCAACCCAATCCAATCTAATCCACTCCAATCCAATCTAATCCACTCCAATCCAAGCTAATCCAATCTAATCCAATCCAACCTAATCCAACCAAATCCAATCTAATTCAATCTAATCCAATCCAATGATATAATCTAATCTAATGCAATCCATCCATCTACTGCATCTATCCCAATCCTGCTGTTCCTTTCTTCTTTTCTGTCATATCTATCCTACCTCATTTCCCTTACCTATCTTACCTATGTTGCTATCTTGTCTGTTATCTATCCAACTATCTTATCATATCTGGTCTATCTTCCGAAGGATCTTTTTTGGGTAGGATGCACTGTAGATTAATTAAAGTACCGAAACCGGGCAGAAGATGAGGTCACTAAATCCCCCAGACAAGACCAGTAGCAGAGAGTTTGGCCGTTGCCTTGAACGGTCCTATGATGATGATATCGTGCTTCAACTGTCGCTGAGCAGTTGCGAATTGCGATGAGGCCACGTTGCTGAAAGAATTCTCTGTCGAAAATGATTCCACCACCTCGGCTTGCACGGCAGCCCTGAATCCGCACGGCTCCATTGGCGTGGAATGTTTCTGCGGAAATTGCTCCTCCCTGGAAAGCGATGCAGTTTTCCACCGACAATTGCCATCCGTCTGCCCAAAAGCTGACGAAGCGATAGCTCCTCCTCGACCTCTCACAGACCAGAGACGACACCTGTCAAGTCTCATTGGTACCAAAAAGTGTTCACCACAAAATGCCCACTCAATCCAAATCTGCGACTGTGGTAGATTCAAAAATAACCCCATTTGTCAGATTTGTTATACTACCTATTTCTGCCAAAATTGGGTGGTTTTGCAATTGCATATGGGTTTCATATTACATTATTGGTATTATATCAACCCATTTACTGTTGGTAGTATACTGTATACTACCAACAGTAAATGGGGTTATACTCAAAAGAATCGCTGTTGAAGGGTGGCGCATACCATCATGGTTGTTAAAATGGTGTTTTCAACAAAAATAATGATATTTATACTGTTAAACCAGAAATACATACAACAAAACCTATGCAAAAATACGTAGCAAAACCAACGTTTTTTGTGTGTTCACTATCAACGCCAGCTGAGCTGTGTTCAAAACACTTGATCAACCAGTTAATCTAGAGAATTGCTTTCGCGCAGCCTTCGTGGTGCTTTCGCGACCATAGTTTTAGCTTTCGCGGAGGCATATTTGTGCCGATTTGCTTTCGCGGCGCTTTCGCGGAGAACATGTTATGTGGGAGAGTATACTTTCGCGGCGCTTTCGCAGCGCATGGCTTCTGACACTCTTTCGCGAAGCTCTTTCGCGAGCTTTCGCGCCCAGCTATTTTCCTTTCGCGGAGACACCATAGGTTAACTCCCTGATGAATTTGTTTAAACCATTTTTGAACGCTGCTCAGCTGGTGATTTTTGTTCGACCCACCTCTGGATCCTCAGCAGTCCACCTTCCTGGGTGAAGTTTGAAGATGCGATGGCCCCTCCGCGTTCACCAAACGCTGCACAGTCCTCAATCAGAAGTGTCCCACGTCGCTGGCTGAAATGACCTCCAGCACTGATAGCACCTGAGAGTCAAGGAACAGGATCCAGAAAGATGTGTTTTTTCAAAAGTCAAACCAAGACTGGTGAAACAATGAAACTACTAGGATGTTCTTCGTTCTCCAAGCAATACCAAAACCAGGCTAGCTTGGACAAAATGGTTGGGCCATCGAACGGCCTCAAATGTCTGCTCCAAAGATTTAAATTATCCGATCTGTAGACATGTTGCATGTCAAGGCCTGGGAAGATACGTTTCTATATATACATATATATATAATATACATATACATACATATACATACATATATATGTGAAATTATACACAACGCAAGATTTCGCGAAACATGTTCAAAGCCTCTAAAAATCGCTTGAAGAGGCTACCGGCAACAAAATCAACGCTGAAACATCTTGGAAACCGTCCGAAATAATCAAGAATGGTTTCAAGAAAAATGTACATAAACCAAACGAAGTGACGCAAATTTGCCCGAACACCCGCCTCAAAGGATGTTTTTTCATGCAAGTTGATTTTTTCCAAGTGGTTAATATGTCTTTCCGGATGCCGGGTGCCTCTGGGCAGCATGATTGTGGAATTGATAATTGTCATGCCAAAGAAGTTAAGAGGCAAGTGTTGTCGCAGTAAAAGGTTGTTTCAACAACAAATGCTGGGTTTCCTTCTCAAATCTCATTTCCTTTCCACACACTTGTTGTCAGTTTTTGATCAATGCTGAAAGTTGTGTCTGCGGTTTTTAATGATTGACAGCTCCTCCCGCAACTTCTTTATTGTGGATATTTCTCACAAGAACGGGGATGTGTTTTCTAAGACAAACGTTCCAAGATTTGCAAAACCACTTCCTGAGCGTTCGCGCCTGAACATGCTTGTCGGATATGGTTTTCATAATCCGTTTTCTCAATCTCCAGGTTCGTATTTTTCGTCATAATCAGGAGGTATGTTGTTTGTTTGCCAAGAAACTTCCAGCAATATCGACCAAACATCCTCTATCCATTTTTTTGTCAAAACATTACAGTATTACACAGTATTGAGGTACGAAAAAACGTCAAATTTCTGTGCTAAAATTGGTCTCGGTAGAGTATTCTTGCAAACCAATGCCAATCTTCAGGTTCCAAACGGACATATATGGGAGATGCTTCCCATACAGCGTTCTGATTGTTTTGCCCCATATGTGTTTGATGGGACATCTTTCTTTTCCAAGGAAATCGGAAATGGTGGTATTCTTTATTGGTTTATCATGCAAAAACCAAGGGTGGTGTTTCAAGTTGTTTGGGCAACAATTGTACATCAAAATCAGTTGCCACCTCCTTCTCTACGTCCTTCTCTTCCGCCGCCTAGGCCCTTTCAAACTTATCTCTTTCAGATACCCACCTTCTTTGTATCACAGGTCAATATTTGGGACAAAGTTTTAAAAAAATATAACAATAAAATGTATTAGTGCAATTGTATTTTGTGGCATGTTCAAAAAAAAGGTCAAACACAAATGCAAAGAAAACAAACTCTAACCAAACAATGAAAATTCATCATCATCATCATCATCATCATCATCATCATCATCATCATCATCATCATCATCATCATCATCATCATATTATGGTAGGCATCAAACAAAATACAATTTATACTTTCAGAGTTTCTGATCATTCTTACTCATGTTTTAAAGTTGTTAGAATACATGTGAGGAAAATCATTCACCGTGTGCCAGCGAATCAAACCAAGACAAAGACGTAGATCCAATGTTGAGAACCATTAGAATTAGAAGAAACCTCACAAATCCCTTGCCAAACTGAGTTCGCCACATTTTCCTCCCCTCCTATATGGGCATTTCCCAAAATCGGTGGAAATCGTCTAAGTTTCGATCCTCAAAAAACCCACATAGCTCCCCCCATCATCAATGATGTTTTCGTTGGCGAACTCCGCTTAGATACAACTTATCATCATCTACCTGTTGCCTGTGAAAAATGATGGGTGTCCTCCCTCTTTGAATCAACCCATCAGTGCTTCAAATCGAACATCTATACCCCTCATCCCATCATCCAATATCAATACTTGCCTGATCTGTAGTCCTCAACCTCACCAGAATTATTGATATCATCTTGATATATTCCATATTGATCCATATTGTTATGTATTTCACGAAACCATCAAAAATCCCCATTTTGAATGCTTGGTACCTACCTCCTTGCCGTGCCCTGGGCACCTCCATGCTCCTTTGCGGTGCAGTTCTGGATCACCACCGCACCCCCCAGCTGTTGGAAGTCGCTGTCCACTCGGATCGCGCCTCCTGAGCCCCGGCTACGGCTGCAGTTCCGAATGGACAAAGTGCCACTCGTCAGCAGCTGAAAGCTGTCAATGGCTCCTTCAGGGTTTCTCCCAAAGATTGGTTTTTGGAAATTTTGAAGCTGGTGATTCAAAGGGATCTATTTCTCTGTCTATCTATCTCTATCTCTATCTTACCACCCCCACCACCAAAATAGAATACATGTTTTTGTATTTGGATGTGTTTTCACTGTTGCCTGTGGCATATCTTTCACTATTTTTGGGATTCAAAAACAAAAAGGGAAGGCACCACTACCACATGTGTGTATGCAATGCATGTAATGTGTGTAGTGTATGCAATGTATGCAATGTATGTAATACTGTATGTAATGCATGTAATACTGTATATAATGCATGTAATGCATGTAATGCATGTAATGCATGTAATGCATGTAATGCATGTAATGCAAATACTCTATGTGTTGTACGCAATGTACGGAATGCGTGTCTGATGTATGTAGTGTTTGTAATGCATCTCATGTATAGTCAATAATTTAATGTATTGTGATGTTATGTGATGTGTGCAATGTATGTAATGTGGATGTGAGTGGAACATGTCAATGTATGTACGCGCGTTTGTAGATTCAGATATCTATGTGTGTATATACATATATATATATATATATACATATACATATATATATATATATACATATACATATACATATATGGTACCCCTCTCAACCCTCCCCCGAAAACCGACGTTGTCGGCTTCAACCACTACATTTTTGGGGGGCGCACGGGGTGCCACATACCATACCATACCATACCATTCCAATACAATACAATACAACACAATACAATACATACATATATACATACATATATACATACCTACCTACCTCCCGACCAACCGACTGACCTAGCTAGCTAGCTAGCTAGCTAGCTACATACATACATACATACATGAAATAATTTAACAAAATAAAGTAGAATAAAATAACATTACATTACCTTGCCTTGCCTCGCCTTGCATTGCATTACATTGCATTGTATTACATCATGCAGACCTAGATACCCAAATACCTAGATACCTAGATGCCTGGATACCTAGATACCTACATAACTACATACCTACATGCCTACATACCCAAATATGCACATATGTATATACGTACATAGGTACATACGTACATACATGCATACGAAAATACTTACATAGATACAAACATACATACATGCATATATGCACACATGCGGACATGTATGTATGTATGTATGTATGTACGTACGTGCGTACGGATGGATGGATGGATGGATGTATGTATACATGCGTGTATACATGCGTGTATACATATAATCATATTTATATACATATGTGTACATATACCAATGTATATGCAAATCAATGTGTGTATACATAATTTTACAGCTATGATACGTATAGCCAAAATATGTATGTATATATATAATATGTACATATATTGTATGTATATACAAGGTATGTATATATATACATGAATATATATGATATGTATATATATATATGATATGTATATACAGTATACATATATGATATGTATATATATGTATATGATATGTATATATATATGATGTGTATATATATATGATATGTATATATATATATGATATGTATATATATATGATATGTATATATATATATGATATGATATGTATATATATATATACATGATTCGTAAAAAATATGTGTATATATATATACATACATGTGCGTGTACGCATGGCACTTAAATATGTCCGCACGTTTTTGCTTTTGCTGATTTTCAGGGTGTTCTATATGCCTTTGTCATACATTTTTTGTGTTTACAACAGGCGAAAGGGGAAGGTACCATATAGCTACTCGCAGCCCAAGAACCCAGGCTTTTGAGGTTCAAACACAAAAATAAATTGGGTAACGGGGGGGTGCCATATCTAAATACATGTTTATCATTTATATCTATGTACATACGGCAAGTTACATGGTTCGTTTTATGACTTAGTTGGAGGTAGTTGGAGGTACGAAGATTGCCAAGTGGGATGCTATGATATGAAGACAATCACGACCAAAAGACATCACCACCCAGCATGTTTAAACGTAAGGCCCACTCCACTCTGGAAACCATAGCAGTTTGCAACCCAAAGTTCAAATTGAAAACCAGGCGTTTTGCTACCATGAAAGCGTTTGCGCCGCAGAACACCCTGAAACTGCCACTGCCTATTTTGCCTTGATAGCCTGATGGATCATGAGATCAGAAGATTTGGGGAGATTTGCATTTCGGTGGCGAAAGCAAGAAAAGTTTCAATTTGCATGGGGATACCCTATTAGTTGGTAGATGATCTATGTGTATATATATATATATACATATATGGTTTTTGTCATTATAATCCCATTATTTACATTTATTTACAGTGTTTCACATAGCTTCGAAGTGGTGCAGGATTTCGCAACCATTCACTGTCCTCCCACCAGGTACTTGAAATCCTTCTGCCATCCTTGAGGTATTTCCAAAAGGCTGTAGTCATCTTCCCATTCATCGTCACTCACCTCAGCAATGTTGAAAACCCTGGTGAAAACCATGGTGAAAATCGTGAGTGTATTGGATGTAGTTACTGGGGAAAACAATATCTTGATTCATCTAAACAATGATATGTGTTCCTATAGGTCAGAGTATCAACCCCTAAATCCACCATCATCGGGCTTTTCAACACTGCTTGCCTCGTTGTTGACATCGTCTCCATCATCTGGAAGGAATGGCCTCATCCGTTCAAAGATGGCCTCAATAGAGAACTGCTTCATGTAACAGCCCTCAATCGACAGATCTCCAGACACAACGAAACTTCCCAACACTGTGAGGCAAGTCATCCCATCTTTGGCCACGATGGCCAATTGACCCTGNGTAACAGCCCTCAATCGACAGATCTCCAGACACAACGAAACTTCCCAACACTGTGAGGCAAGTCATCCCATCTTTGGCCACGATGGCCAATTGACCCTGAAATTCCAAGTGCGGTGAGTCGAAAACCAAAGGCGCAAAGAGCTCTAAGGTCGTACCATGCGAAGTGAGGTTTTTGCATCCCTTGAAATAATGCACACTCTGTCCCTTCCGCTGGTCCGGGTCAATGCGGTACCGGCCCCTCGGTAGATTGAGCACTCCGTCCGAGCAAGTCAAAGTCTCAGGCTGCAGCAAAGCAGGCCCAGTTGGTTCAAGTGAAGTATCCGTCGTGGTCCGAGATGGAAAACCCACAGAGTGCTCATGCAAATGATTTTTCTTCACGGCTGCATCAGTAAGGATGCTAGTGGAATGACGTCCTACCAGATACGAGTTTGTAGCATTTTCAAGCACAGAATGCTCCACATTCCGCAAGCGCTCTCCCAGCGAAATGGCCAGGCAAAGAAACAGAAGAATCATCCCGTCCAGCAGGACATTGGCAGGATTTGTCAAACAGACTTGAACCACATCGGCTCAGGTTTCAGGAGATCCTGCATGGTTTCAAGAACTGTTGGAATCACTGGATTGGTTTGCCAAAAAATAGGGTACCCAAAAAATCCAATAGTTTCTCATATCTTTTCCGATTGAAATTGCAAAAAACATGGGGCCCACCACCCCACTCCAAAACCAAATGGTATGGACATCATTTTGTTGGTTGCATACCCCAGTTTTTTCCCATTACGGTTGGTATAGTACCCTCATGTTCTTTGGTCAAACCAATTAGACCATAGTTGGTTAAAATCTCTATTTGATGATTGAACCCATTTAAGGGCTAAATCCCCATGCTTTGGTGACTTCAAAATCATGGATGTATGGGGGTCCAAATCACCCCACCCCCACATGACACCCAGTGCTACAGTCCCATTTTCAACCATGATAAATCCACGAAATGTGTTGGGGGATTACCCTTAAAACGAAATGCATCAATCCAAGCACTTCACTCTGGCTTCCCTCTTCGTTTCGGGATCGCTATTGTCAAAAGCCAAAAAACCACCGTGATGTTCCGCAAAATCTGCCGCCTGCGCCACTTGGGAGAGTCAACTGAGTAACTTGTCCTGACGATGCTGAGACAAATACACAAACGCAAAATCACAATGATATCAATGGGATAAATCACTATCGTAAAGTGCAATCCGATAAAATCACCTTTACACTGGTTGTTTGGTTTCGTAGCATTTCGTAGCTGAGTCTTGGTCCATTGGGATCACCTACACCAAGTATCTGTGTTGAGTATCTGTAGCAGCACCGATCCCATGCGACATGGGCGGCAAAGTCTCCAATTTCAACGGGTCGAGATTGTCCTTTTTTGGATGTCTTCAACTTGCATGATGTGTCTCGGGGAGAAACAAAACATCGACCCTACGACATGAATTCGTTGACGGGAATCAGAGGGGTATAAGTCGGTAGAAGTCAAACTTAGATACCCAAATAACAAACTCTGGATGTCTTGTTCCAAAAATGCCCTCAACAAAAAAAAACGTTTCCAACCACGACATTCGGCACAAAAACGTCGGGCAAGTGAAGTATCAATTCACCCATCCCAGATGCTCCGTTTTTCTGTGGCGGTTGCACGGTGCAACTGTGCAGGTTCAGGCTCTACCCCCTATGGTCCGCTGTACCTGGCAGGTGCTGTGTGATACGGTCTGGCGTTCCCCTTGACCGGAANTTGCACGGTGCAACTGTGCAGGTTCAGGCTCTACCCCCTATGGTCCGCTGTACCTGGCAGGTGCTGTGTGATACGGTCTGGCGTTCCCCTTGACCGGAACCCATTCCAAAAAGGTCTGCTTCCGAATTAGCTTGATTGGCACATCCTCCGGACCCACCGATGTGGCGAGTGCTGGCGATCTATAGCCATACGAAGGGCCAAAGCTACAGGAAATACCAGAGATATGGGGGGTNGATTGGCACATCCTCCGGACCCACCGATGTGGCGAGTGCTGGCGATCTATAGCCATACGAAGGGCCAAAGCTACAGGAAATACCAGAGATATGGGGGGTCTCAGACTCATAGAAATTTGGTGCCCAGATTGTTTGAGCTGGAGGGACAAGAACTAGCTGCAAGATCAAGGGCGGCAAGGATGGTTCCTTCTCCAAGCTGGTCTGAATCAAATCCTCCAAGTTGTCTTCATCCCTCAAATCCCACAACTCCTGAGTTGCCAAAGATGTTGGATCTGAAACGTATCTGAAGATGTACTTCTCCAGATGGTGCTTCACTTTCACTCGCTCCAGCTCCTCTTCGATTGCAGGCCACGCATCCTGCACAATATAGCCCGGCCAGTTGTCCAAGGTCGCGTGAATCTCCTGGGGTGCTGGTGAATAGATTGATTCATTTGTGTTTGTGTATCTGTGTTCATGTATTTACTTAGTTGGTTAGTTCGTTGGTTAGTAGTCTGTCAGTCAGTTGGTTAATTTGCATAGTTATTCATATACATATATTATATTTATTTGTTTATTCACGTATTGACGAGTGTGTGTGTGTGGTCCTGGCTAAATGGTTGGGTTGAAACGAAATGTTACGCTGGCTAATCAAAATAGTAATCTCCTGAAGGTAGCTGGATTGATTCATCCCCAGGGACTACGAAGACCCCTGACTACTGCTGACGAATAAAAAACTAACTTCAAGGCCGTATGATAAGCCCATCTTACTATTAAAGTGTGGTCGAAAGTTCACAGTTCATGTGCCATGGTCAAAACAGCTTCTTAGCTGGAATGGTCAGGGAAATCCTATAATTGGGGCTGGAAATCGGTTTTGATGTGTGTCTGACATCCCCCAATCTCCTAAAATTTTGCCTCAAAGCCAATTCCCTTATAGCCTCTAGCAATCTGTACCTTGCTGGAAGAACACCTATACGATAAATTTTGAGAAATCTAGATGGTGTTCCTGCATTTTCACATCAAAGTCAAGTTGTTTCATCTGACAGAAAGCCTTCGCAACATGACTGACGGATGACTCCCTATGAGGAAGTCCTCCTTCCGGCCATCTGGAAAGCTTATGCGCAGAATCGTTTCCATTGCCAACTCTTCACACGGAATCCCGCCCTACTGTAATTGCTGGGGCAGGACTGACGGCGGCAGAATCACCGAATGAAATGCCCCGCAAATAGCACAATGATGAAATGTATTAGATAATACTGAATATATTCAGAAGAGTTGGCAACCCAGTCGTGGCGGTATTTATATAATATTAATTAATTATATATTATGTATCATCATACCGTTATTGGCTATATATCTCTCATTTCAGGATGGTTAAACCACGTTAAACCCCATGTTTCATGGTCATACCCTTCCATTCTGGGAATTGGAACCCTTTTTTGATGGTCAAACCCCATTTTGGTGGTTAAGCCCGGGTTATTGAATGGTTGAATCCCAATTTCATCCGGTGGTGGTCAACAACCATCTCAAAATCTCCAAACTTCCTCCATAACAGTCATAACATGTCATAACTACAGTCATCATCTTTGCCGCCTGCCAGTGTCTACAAT
This sequence comes from Symbiodinium sp. clade C Y103, assembly GCA_003297045.1. Taxonomy (NCBI): domain Eukaryota; class Dinophyceae; order Suessiales; family Symbiodiniaceae; genus Cladocopium; species Cladocopium sp. clade C. The sequence goes on from BGPT01002636.1 coordinate 60,095, forward strand.
CGAAGATGAGGTGTCCGCTTCGCCCTGCCAGTGAGATAGGGCTAGAGCACCTCACGGGAGGTGTCTTCAAGATTAGAAAGTCAAAGACCGCAACATTTCGACATGGGTCAATATCCTATCATAGTAGCACATTTAAAGGGATGACAGTCCATCCACTGTCTGTTTTGATCTTCACCGCGGTACAAAAGCTTTGGCCACCGGAAAGATCTCCATTGAAGATGGAAATCCACGGCTCTGGTTTAGCCCTTGGTCAATCCAAATGTTGAACCCTAAACAGCCCTAAAACCAGAAGATTTGCCCAACATGGAATATGTGACTAGGTGCATCCCAGTCTTGATGTCAAGGCAGCAGTTTGGCGCTCCCTTCTTTTCTGGGCAACACGGATCTATCTCTGCCCAGCCATTGTGGTTGAGTGTGCAGCTAGATTTCTATTTGCAAAAAGTTTCTGCTAGGGTCAGCCACCATGGGGTGGTTTCAACTAGTTTCAACCTATGCCCCTAAAAAGGAGAAGCACTCGGGATTCTTGGGATCGTATTGGCAGCTTTGTTGGCTGGAGAATACAAAAGTGTATAGTTGAAACCACCAACGAGTCGCCTCAAATATGCGAAGTGACATTCTTTTTAAGAATGTCCTGCAGTTTCTGCATTTGGCCAAACTCTAGGAAGGTATTCTTTGTCATAAGCACCCAGTCCTTAGGTTCCTTTTCAGGATTCCACATCGTTTCATCTGGAGCTGCAAGAACCAAGGGCAGAACCAAAGGAGGCTCTGACTCCGGTTTTTTGTTCTCGTGATAGGTGAGAACCAAATCCTCGAAATTCTCGTCACTATTCAAATCATAGAGTTTTTTCTCATTATCGTTTGGCACGAGATACCTGAAGACGTAGTCTGGCTTTTGATGTTCCTGCTTCACTTCCTCCAGTTGTGTTTCGATTTCAGGCCAATCTGGTTTGACGTCGTCCGGCCCCCTCTTCAGAGTGGCATGGATCTCCTGGCAAAAATCCAGATTCCACCAGCGTTTGGCTTGGTTCTGGTAAATTGGTGCTAAGTGCAGAAGCTCAAGGCTGTTCCTCCTAAATCATCATATTAACTATATTGAACCACCTCAAATTCTAGGCTTCAACGCGTCATTTCTCTGCCTATCCTTTGCACGATCCGAAATCTCGCCACTGGCAAAAAACCAACGACTGCCCAACGACCTATCCTTGATCTTACCATCTGGACCTGGAAGTATAATCTGAATAAGCGCTTGCATGGCCACGCTTTGTTGAAGGAGGAAACGCCCGGAATCAGCCTACGGGCGCACTACAAAAGGGCAGCGGATCTCCATGCTGAAGGGCACTCGTTTTCCCGGCGGTTCCAAGCTGCACTTGGAGTTCTCATCAAGCTTGAACAAAGATCGGAGATTCATAGATCTACTTATACCTTCTGCAGATGCCAATAAAGAAATGAAGTCCTTTAAGTAACCACATCTTAGATATCACCTTAGGGTATAGAATAGATATCACAAACGGTCACTACTCAGGCCGCCTGGGAAGCTCAAGCAGCAGGTCCTCGGGCAAAGACGACTTGTCGAATCGGGATGACTCCAGTGGAATTGACCTCAACTATCCCCTGGTGTATAGTATCCACCTACTTCACCCATGACAGAAATGGCAAGATGCACTTGAGGTTGTCTCGAATATTGAAACCCAAATCCCACGCAGTTTATCAGTTTCCCAATCAAAATCGCCATTTGGGGGGTATCTCAGGTGGACAGCAGATGCCTACCCCTCCAACCCGCAGTCATGTCAAGACAGTGAAGAAGTGGTAGTTTTAAAATCTGAAAAATCCCGCGCGAAGCAACTTTCAGAAAGTTCGATCTTATGGAGTTGACCAAGAATTGAGGGAACATCCCAACAAATTCGGGATCACAAACCACTGGTGCACCCAAAAATGCGGTATCATGCAGGTATTTTGTGGCTAGAATGGGATATGATACAAGCCTAAGCGTAAAGGAGATATCCAGTGGTATAGCCTTCATCAATGTATGGATCAAGGCATTGCGGTACCAATGGATCCACAACTTCGGCTGATCAGGTCCTTCATGCGATGCTTCCACGACCTGAGAACTTGAGACAGGTGGCTTCCTACTCCAGCGTATTCAGATGCATTGCTGACATGCCGTGGACAAGTGACGGCTGCTATGCACTTGGTTCCTGCCTCAAACTGCACTGTCACCTGGTCACCTGCAAAGGAAACGTGGACCGATTTATATGGACACTTTGCGAAGCAGCTGCAACTGTTCGTTGCTGGCGTGTTTTTGTTCATGGAAATCTTTGGGCGCACCCCCTTGAGGTCACCCAATCAGGCAAGGCAAGTGTTTATCAACCCACATCAACCCCAACAACAACAGGTTTTTGTTTTTGTTGTCCTTGGGGGTCTCAAAAATTGGAACCCAAATTCCAGCTTATCATTGTCCCAATCAACATCGCTGGGGACTCTGGGGCGTCCCAGGCGGACAGTGGTTGCCCCTCTTGCCCAAAGTCATGTCAACTCTATCTGACCAATCCCGCGCGAGCTAACATCCAGAAAGTTTTATCTTATAGACATGAAAACAATTGAGGAATCCGAACAAGAGTTGGACGATAAATCCATTTATATACCTAGAAATGGTGGTATAACGTAGGCATCATGGGGGTAGAATGGGATATGATACAATTTCAGGTACAAAAAATGTATATTTCCAAGAATATCCAATGGTATAGCCATCATTTTAAAAAAATTGGGATATTCGTATGGATCATGGAGGTACCAATGCATCCACCCTCGCCTTCGACTTCACGCGATAGTTTCCACACCACCTTCGGATGAAAAAAAAATGTTTCCAACAGGTTCCAAGCGCATCACTGGCCGGGAAAACCAGAGAAATGTTGCTCTTTGCATCTCGTTTTTGGCTGAAATGTTGCACATTGAGAGTATTTGTCCATCCTCATTCAAGTCGACGCAAAAAAATGTTTGATGGTCCATTCAGTTGCAGTTGCGGTTGGGATCTTTGCAGTTGCAAAGAACTGTTCAAAAACTACCAGACGGAACGGACCTTTGAAGAAGTGCTATAGACTATAGATGTTGGATTTATGCGCAAAAACAAGTAGAAGGAAATAGGTGATAGTCTTGCCACCCCCAAAAAAAGAGTATCACGGCATTGGCTTTACCACAGTTATTCATTCTTCATCTGCACCCGATTTTTTCTCAGCGAGGCACTTCACCAACCTTCGGGAAATGTAACCTGAGGTTAGCACCTTGATGGAGAAGAGCAGCGATGCAGTTCCGCGGCGATCTTCAGGAAGGGTGCGGTTTTGCCTTCAACCGTTTTTGGTTCCAACAACCTTGGCACGCGTCAATGCCAAGCATCTGTGCATGAAAAAGTTATCTTGTTGTAGTGAAAAATGTTGCTAAGTTTATCCAACAAATCCAAAAAATATGTAGATATATAATCTATATCTTATATATAAATATACATGTGAATGAAAATGAAGAAAAACCTTTACACATTTTACTATCACTGCAAAATATGATGATCGAACATGTTTTCCCAAATCGACAGACACAAACCCTCCACTGGGTCTGCACCTCCAAATGGCCATTCGACCTGCATCATAAACATTTTGGGTCTCGTAATGCGAGGTTCAGTATTTCATTTTTGGAACATCCAAGAATTACCCTCCGGTAAACTAACATAGCTATTGAAAATGACCATTTATATTGGTGGATTCTCCCACTAAGAATGGTGATTTTCCAAAGTTATGTTAGTTTACCAGAGGGTACATTGTTGCAATACTTTGTTGTTTAGATCAACAGAACGCCTTCCGTGCGGCAACAAACGACCTTTTGTAAAATGCAAAGGTGAGGGATCACCCCGACAGCTGGACAAATGCAGTGAATTCCACAAATTGGGCCTCTTTGGGTGCAAAGGATTTTGCACAATTAGCGATTTGAAAAAAAAATGTTGGAAGTTACATTGAAATATCTTGCCAAATTCAAGTTACAATGTACTAGGGAGATGTTACAGAAACATTACGTCGGGATCAAATATGATTGTTTGATGCCTGAAAAATAACACAAATCTATACGCTGAAACCTGCATTTTCCAAAATCAATGCCGGTGGTCTGAAATTTTCACATGGAGTTTCAACTAGAACCAAAACCATCACCTCCTTCTCCATGGCGCCGGAAATGTAACGATTGAAATTGCAAGAGACGAGAAATGTTGAAAACAGTTCTCAGAATGTGGATTGGATGATTGAATCCCCAGCAATGCTGATGTCATGCTGTGTCATCCCAAACCAGATTAGTTGTCCCGGTATTGAAACCCAACAAGCAACGAAATCGTTGTGATTCGGGATGTTCGTTCTTGTGGGAACCGTTGACTGTCCAACGATCGTTTGTCAGTTGTTTCAAACATTGAGCAAATTGCTGCCTTCAATCCTGTTCCCAGTGCATGCAACCTCTTCATGTTTTTTCCAAAAATCTCATCTGCTGGCTGAACGTTTTGATTGATATCATGTATGAAAATCCTGGATCATAAGTTCAGGTGACGAGTTTTTTGGATTGCGGGGTATGTTCATTAAACGTTGGATTCAATGTGAATGAAATTGTTGGATGGTCAAGCCTTCAAAACAAGATTTCGAAGATAAAGTAGGAAAACGTTTTGAATTAATTTATTCCTGCGCTGACGCCAAGCGGAAGAAGAGCATATTAAGCGCCGGCTTGTTGTCCGTCATGAGACCATAATTTCAAAAAGGAAGAACTCAAAGAAAGAGGACTGGCAATTGGAATAGGCACAAGAAACCAAGGCGGGCACAGCACAAAGACAAAGTGGCAGAGACGTGGGACAAGCGGTAGAATGGTAGAAAAAAACACAACACAATTGAAAGCAAGCCGAGGGCAAAGATACAAAACATTTTTCTGTCACAATTCCGGCGGAGACAAATAACAGAAGTGCGAAACAAGTGGGGGACAAATGGGGACAAATGGATACAGAGGAAATTTTTCTCTCAGCACAGGAAAGAAGTGGGCAGATGACACACAACCACACACATGGGAGACAAACGGAAACAAAACAATTTTTTATGCTACAACGCCGCTCACATCAATGCAGTAACTCACCTTTTTTCACGTGGGGACGTCTGTGACGCATACAGCCATTTTTCGGCTGTGGGTTTGGCACTGCAGATGATGACAAGGTCCATGGCGGCGTTAAGGGACAGGAGGTGGGCGCAAGAATCACACAAAGTTGGAAAAGGGCCCTCCCACCCACCACTTGAGAAACATATCAGCAGAGTTCGCTTGAAGTTGCAACGCTCTTCACTCATTGAAAAATAAGCCTAGGTGGTATCCCCAACAGCACAGTTGGTTTGAAAATCTAAAAACATTTCACCTGGCAACAGCGCGATTTCGATGGAACACGCGTGGCAACACCAGCTTCCCGGAACCTCCCGGAACGTTCCGGAACCAGCCCGGAACCTGCACCACAACCTCCCGCAACTTCCCAGAACCTTCCGGAACCTTGAGGCACTTTCCCGGAACCTCCCGGAACCGACACCACAACCTCCCGGAACCTTCCGGAACCAGTCCGAAACTTACACCGCAACTTCCCGGAACCTTCCGGAACCAGCCCGGAACGTGCACCACAACCTCCCGGAACCTTCCGGGGCCGAGAACTTACACCACAACCTCCCGGAACATCCGAACCAGCCCGGAACCTGCACCACAACGTCCCGGAACCTTCCGGAACCATCCTCGGAACTGCATCGGAACCTTCCGGAACCAGCCCGAAACGTACACTACAACCTCCCGGGTCGGAACCACCACCGGAACCGCACCGAAACCTCCCTTCCAGAACCAGCCCGAACCCTAGACCACAACCCGGAACCTTCCGGAACCACAGGAACCTTCCGGAACAACCCGGAACTTACACCACCCTCCCAGAGCCTTCCAGAACCACACCGGAACCACACCGGAACCTTCTGGAAGCTTCCCGAACAGTCCTGAACTGGCCCGAAAACAAGACCACAACCTTCCGGAACCTTGAACCACCGGAACCGAATCTTCGGGATCCTTCCGGAACTATCCGAAACCGGAACCTGCACCACAACCTCCCGGAACTGCACTACAACCTCCCGAAACCTTCCGGAACCACCACCGGAAACCGGAACCTTTTGGACTCAGACCGAAGCCTGCACCACAAACTCCCGGAACCTTCCAGAACCACCGTCGGAACCGCTCCGGAACCTCCCGGCACTCTGGAACCAGCCCGGAACCTGCCACACCAGCCTAGAATCTGCACCACAACCTTCTGGAACCTTCTCGCCACAATCTTCCGGAACCTTCCAGAACAGCCCGGCACCACAACCTTCCCGGAAGCTTGCGGAACCAGCTTGGAACCTACACCAGAATCTTCCACTTCTGGCACCACCGGAACTGCACCGGAGCACGGAACCAGCCTGAAACGCACCCCAACCTCCGGAACCTTCCGGAACCACCGGAACTCCACCGGAATCTCCCACAACCTTCCGGAACTTTCCGGAACCAGGCCGGTACCTGCACCACACCTCCCGGACTTGCACCACAACCTGCCCGGAAATTTCCGAACCAGCCCAGCTGCACCACAAACTTCCGGAACCTTCCGGAACCTTCCCGGAACCCGCACCGGAACGACACCGAAAGCTGCACCAAACCTTGTCCAGGCTGACACCCTTAACTAACGCTGTTGGAAGAAAAATAACGTCATGCATGACAGAGGTTGGGTCGGCTGGGGTGGGTTGGGGTTAGGGTTCAACCCTAACCCTGAACTATGGGGGTCTCGGGGGGGCGGGGNACTACTACTACTACTACTACTACTACTACTACTACTACTTTTATTACTAATTGTTTTATGAACAAAACAAATAGGCCAGGAAATTTTACTACTACTAGTCCTCTTCTACTACTACTACTACTACTACTACAAGTACTACTGCTATTATTACTAATTGTTTTATGAGCAAAACAAAAGGCCAGGAAATTTTACTACTACAGGGCCAGGGTTACAACTGGTTACAACTAACTCTCTAACCCTGGACGCGCAGCTAGGGTTGCAACTAGTTACAACTAACTCTCCAACTCTGGGTCCGGGGCTAGGGTTACAACTAGTTACAACTAACTGTCCAACTCTGNGACGCGCAGCTAGGGTTGCAACTAGTTACAACTAACTCTCCAACTCTGGGTCCGGGGCTAGGGTTACAACTAGTTACAACTAACTGTCCAACTCTGGGCTTCGAGGGTTACAACCAGTTGCAACTAATCCTGCAACTAGTTTAGAACTAGTTACAACCAACTCTGCAACTAGTTTGTAACTAGTTTCAACTAATTCTCCAACTAGTTGCAAAAAAGTTGTAATTAGTTGCCAACTAGTTACNTTGTAACTAGTTTCAACTAATTCTCCAACTAGTTGCAAAAAAGTTGTAATTAGTTGCCAACTAGTTACAGAGTTAGTTCCAACTCAAACTATTTGAATTGCCAATAGTTAGTTGTAACTAGTTGCAACTATTGCTCAACTAGTTACAACTAGTTTAACTAAAACTCTAACTAAGGCATTTTGTGTTACTTGTGCATGACAACTGTTTATTTTACAACGCCGCTCACATCAATGCAGTGACTCGTCTTTTTTTCACGTGGGGACTTCTGTGACGCATTGAGCCGTTTTTCTCCATTTCATTTCCATGAATGCTTTGGGATAGTCTCATGAAGCGCACTCCGGACAATGCTGTTTCTTGCAGAGTCGTAGATACAAGAGACTCTTATTGGCTGCAAGCCTCAAGAACGAGTGGACACGCCTGACTTGCTAAAGGGGAACACACGAGCCTGAAAATAGGCCCAGCACTTGCGTTCTGGATTGGAAACCTGACGAACGCAACCTTCCTGCCAACCGCGCTCACACCAACCTGCCTGCAGGCGCTAGACAAATCAAACGTTTTTTGCATCTTACAACCAAGAAAGGATCAGGCCAAGATCTCCGCAGTCACCAAACCAGCTCCGGCAACACTCCTTGGTCGGGATTGGTAAACTCCGACATAAGAGGAACCAACATTTTTGTCTCACTGCATAACCGACACTTGCCTCCGTATTCGCTGCAAACCTTACGAAGATGTCTGATGGCATGCAGTTGTGAGGATGAAGGCACTGATCCAGTGATTGGAAGAAAGATTTGTGTGGGATTTTGGATAAGGCTTGAGATAACTGGTCAGCTCCCAGTAAAAATGGATTTAACTAAGCAGTCTCACAAAAAATTGCGCGTTTTTTATTTCCATGTCCGTCTCGACATGATCATGCCTAAGAGTGTGCAAGCAGAAATCATAGAACATCTACATCAACAGTTACGAGATTCAGGGCAAGATGATCAATGCAAGTCTTCACTTTTTTTTTCATGTCATCTTTAATTTTTCCCTTTTCACTTTGAACAAACCTAATGCATGCACTTGTTGATGTGGGATAAAGGAAACTGAGGGATAAATTTTTGCTATCCTGGGATCATTTTTTCCGCCTTCTGGCGGGTACGATTTCTGCGCAATCAGTTGCGAATAAAAGAAACGTTTCCAGGCGGAGCGTTCTAATTGCTTGGGAACAAAGAAAGGCCGTCTTTGTCCTGCACGATTTTCATGTTGTTCCCGAAAGCTCCTGCGAAGGGTTATTCCCAAAGAACAGCTACCAAATTCTCCCACATAACATCTCCTACTTACATCATCATCACGTATATCTCATACAAATCATAAACATCATCTACATCATTCGCATCATCTACATCTAGATCTACATCACCTACACTGTCTAATCATCTACATATACATCACATAACATCTCCCACCGTAAAACTTTGCAACGCAAAGTTAGATCGCGAAAACCGCTTTCAAACCTTTTACGCTCAAAGTAAACCCAAACCAAAACAAACTCAAACGTGCAAGTNCCGGGGCCAGGGTTACAACTAGTTACAACTAACTCTCAAACCCTGGGCCCGAGGCCAGGGTTACAACTAGTTACAACCAACTCTCTAACCCTGGGCCACCACTACTACTACTACTACTACTACTACTACTACTACTACTACTACTACTACTACGACTACGACTACTACTACTACTACTACTACTACTACTACTACTATTACTACTACTACTACTACGACTACGACTACTACTACTACTACTACTACTACTACTACTACTATTACTACTACTACTACTACTACTACTACTACTATTATTACTAATTTCAAAGGATCACAGCTACCCGGGGGTCAAATACCCGCCCTCAAAATCAATGTTACTCTGAACCCACTCGATGCTCAAACCACACTCGAAACCTACTCGTGGTCAACTTGTGTTCCACTCTAACTGCACTTAATCCATCGAGTAATTTTTTTGGGTATGTTTCGAGCGCAGTTTGAGTTGAGTTTGACGTTTTTTATGTTAAAAAAACACGTGAAAAACACTCCCAGAAATTTTGCTCAAAAATTGAAAAAAATAAATTCAACTCGATAATATATTTTTGTATAAAACATGTTTTCCCGCAAATTTGCTCGAATCCCACTCGATGCTTAAAATATGTATGTTCCCATAATATATCACTCGATGATAAATGCACTTCTGGAAAATCACTCAATGTGCACTCATACAGGGCTCAAAACAGACTCAAGCCAGGTGATACCAATCATGTTGTTCACTGACGAAAAAATTGATTGATACGGTTCTCCAAAATGATACTTTCCAGAAAATCTACTCGATTGGCCGTTTCGAAAATGTGTTTAAAAAAACACGTGAAAACACACTCGATCGATAAAAATGATGTCAAAACCAAAATAAAAAGTATGTTTTTTTGTTTTTGGTAAAAAGCTCCAAAATGCTCAAACTACACTCGAAATGCACTTGCTGCACACTCGGTGCTTGAGGGCGGCCATTTGACTCGATGCTCAAACCACACTCGAACCCCACTCGTGGTCAGCTCGTTTTCCATAACTGGCCTCAATCCATCGATTCTTTTTTTTTGGCATGTTTCGAGCGCAGTAAATTTTGCTCAAAAATTGAAAAAAAAACAATTGCACTCGATGGTAATTTTTTGTATAAACCATGTTTTCCCGGAAAATTGCTCGAATCTCATTCGATGCTGAAAAAATATGTATGTTTCCAAAAAATATGCTCAAAAATAGCTCAAAATCACCTCAATCATATGTGCACGTCTGGAAATCACTCAATGTGCACTCATACAGGCCTCATAAACAGACTCAAACCAGGTGATGCCAATCATGTTGTTCACTGCCCAAAAAAATGATTGATACGGTTCTCCAAAAAGATACTTTCCAGAAAATCTACTCGATTGGCAGTTTCGAAAATTTGTCTAAAAAAACACGTAAAAACACACTCGATCGATAAAAAATGACGTCAAAACAAAAAAAAAAAGTATTTTTCTTTTGTTTTTGGTAAAAAAGCTCCAAAATGCTCAAACCACACTCGAACCCCACTCGTGGTCAGCTCGTTTTCCATAACTGGCCTCAATCCATCGATTCTTTTTTTTTGGCATGTTTCGAGCGCAGTACATTCGAAACACACTTGACCGGCACTCGAAGAAATTTTGCTCAAAAATTGAAAAAGAACAATTGGAACATATTCCAGAATGAGTTCAATGATAGAATCACTTCTGGAAATCACTCATTGTGCATTCATAAGGGCCTTAAAACAAACTCAAACATTGTGTTAAATACTCATAAACCTTGGTTATTATTGCTGGAACCTTGGAAAATTTCAGTGTGTGATTGGTCTAAGGTTTGCTGATTCTATTGAAAATTGATGGACACCATTTTTGGTGAAAAAAATGATTGATAAGGGTTTTCAAAATGATACTTTCCAGAAAATCTACTCGATTGGTAGTTTTGATTTGCCAACCTTGCTGACCTCACAGTGGATCGCCGGAAAACCTTTCTTTGGTCCACATGTCCAACCATACGAGGTAGGTTCCGTCAAATTGGGGTCCCCGTTGTCCATCATGCAAAAGATCTAGGAGCGCATTTGGCTTTCTCACGCCAAAGAACCAACAAAACTGTTGTGGATCGACTTGAAGCACTGCAGCCGCTTTGGCGCCAATTGAAATACAGCAAAGCTAGTTACCACAGCAAGCTCCGAGCTTTGCGTACAGTTGCCTGGCCAAGAGGCCTTTATGCTGTTGAAAGCGCCCCAGTAGCAACCAGTACTTGGACCACTCACAGGCGACTTGCAGTACAGTCACTGCAATTCGATAAGCCAGGTGTCAATCCGTTGCTGCTGCTTGGATTGGTTGAGTCATATGTTGATCCTGAATTTCTTGCCATTGTGCGCACTGTTTCCGAGACCAGGTTGTCGTGCCCCCTGGACTTTTGGGCTAGTGATTTCTTCCTTGTCGCTTCCGGGTGCCTGACTTGTGCTCCTAGTGCCCCTTTGACAGTTTTGTTGGAACGTGTCCTGCCCCTGGGTTTTTCCATCACGTCAGCTGGACTTTGGCAAGATCGCATTGGATCTTTTCATCCGGGCAGTGTGAACTACACTGAATTGTGTCATCGACTTCAATGGACTTGGAATCAAGTTGTTGCAAGCCGGTTGGCTTACAGAAAAGATTTTTCAGGATTGGGTCGTGTTGACGTGTTGTTGACCCGCAGCAAGTTGGCGAAACTCCCGCCTGACCAACAGGCTTTGATGCGATTGAGCCTTGCCGGAGGTCTCTTCACACAGGATGCTCACTCGCATTGGAATGGAGAGGGGGGTACCTGCAAATGGTGCGGGGCTTTGGATTCCCTTCAGCATCGGTACTTTGAGTGCCCCAACACTCGTGATTTGCGTGATTCCCTTGCACCTCTTGTGGTCAAGCATCGAGACTCCATTCCTGATGCCATGGCGCTTCGCTCTTGGGCCATCCTGCCTCCAACTCATTGGACTTGGCTCTCTGCTTTGGATACCATTCCTTCTGGTGTTCCTGCGATGAATGTGTCCCTACGACCTGGTGTGTGGAATCATGTTTTCACTGACGGTTCCTGTCTGTGGCAGTCTGATCCTTCCTTGCGTGTTGCTGCTTGGGGAGTCTTGCTTGCTGATTCGTTTACCAGTTCTTGGACTTTCACCTGTAAGGGAGTGGTTGCGTCCGGTTGCCTTCCTGGCTTGTGTCAAAGTGCCTTCCGTGCCGAACTGTATGCCCTTGCCGTTGTCCTGCACCATGCCAGCATTGGGGGCTTCAGGGTTAAGATCTATAGTGACTGTTTGGGGGTTGTCAATAAGTACCACCTGTTCACCCGGGGGAGTGTGTCTTTGAAGCTCAATTCTGCCAACGGAGATCTATGGCGATGGATTCTGAATTCTTTGACTCGACTTGGCGAAGATCAAGTCATGCTCTGCAAGACCCCAGCTCATCGGAAAGTAGCAGCTGCAACCACCCGCTATGAAGCTTGGCTGTACTGGAATAACAACGCTGTTGATCAAGTGGCCAGATTGGCAAATGTCAATCGCCCTCGGCAGTTTTGGAATCTTTGGGAGGCACATGCTAGCGAAGCGTTTGCGGTTCGTGAACTTTATGACCAAGTTTGTGCATTTCATTTGGCAGTTGCTCAGCGCAGCGTTCTGGCAGAGAGTGAACGTACATTGGATGAATGTGCCCCAGACATGGCTGCTCCGCGACCAGTGCGTGAATTTGTGCAATGTTTCGAAATGAACGACTGGCAGGGGCATATTCCCTTGTCCTTTGCCAATGAATACGGAAGTGAAATGAGCAGACGACTTGGGCGATGGTGGATGACCCGAACCCATTGCCCTTCTGCAGGCCCGATCAGGTGGATCACCTTGGCCCACTTGTATGTGGACTACCAACTCACCTGGGGATGCCCGGGACCCATCAAGCATGGAAGTCGATGGTTGGATGCAACGTTGCGACCGTACTTGGAGCCAGAGAAGCATGATTTCTTGCAAAGGTTGAAATGGTTCAAGCGCTGCATGAAGTTGTTTTGGAAGGCCACCGGCCAACAAATCGCTGTGGAGACATGCAGAGGAACTGGCGAGGCGATTCAGAGTTTTGTTGCTGCGGCGTCAATCAGCTGGAGCCAATCAGCTTGGGACGTTGCCGAGTCATGGTTCCTCGCAAATTGCAAGGGACCAGTTTCACGTGGTACCAAGATGCTTCAGCACCTCCCCTTGATCAAAGCCCAAGGAAGGATGATGCTGGAGACCGCTGCAACAGCGGAGGGCAGAACACCTGCCTGAGGCGAGACTCAAAATGGGCTCCGCTCCCTGACTTGAGCGAGTCCGTGGTCCGGAAACGAGTGGAAACGAGTGGTAGTTTTGATTTTTTTTCTAAAAACACTTAAAAGAACTCAAATCCCACTCGATCGATAAAAATGGACATCAAAACCAAAAAAAAAAGTATTTTTCTTTTGTTTTTGGTAAAAAACCTCCAAAATGCTCAAACTACACTCGAAATGCACTCTCTGCACACTCTGACTTTGAGGGCGGGTATTTGACCCCCGGGTAGCTGTGATCCTTTGATAATTGTTTTATGAACAAAACAAATAGGCCAGGAAATTTTACTACTACTAGTACTAGTACTTCTACTACTGCTACTACTACTAGTATCACAACTACTATNTGTTTTATGAACAAAACAAATAGGCCAGGAAATTTTACTACTACTAGTACTAGTACTTCTACTACTGCTACTACTACTAGTATCACAACTACTATTATTGTTTTATGAACAAAACAAATAGGCCAGGAAATTTTACTACTACTAGTCCTCTTCTACTACTACTACTACTACTACTACTACTACTACTGCTACTACAAGTACTACTGCTATTATTACTAATTGTTTTATGAGCAAAACAAAAGGCCAGGAAATTTTACTACTACTGGCTCGGGGCCAGGGTTACAACTAGTTACAACAAACTCTCTAACCCTCGACGCGCAGCTAGGGTTACAACTAGTTACAACTAACTCTCCAACTCTGGGTCCAGGGCTAGGGTTACAACTAGTTACAACTAACTCTCCAACTCTGGGCCTCGAGGGTTACAACTAGTTACAACTAATCCTGCAACTAGTTGAGAACTAGTTANTAATTGCCAATAGTTAGTTGTAACTAGTTGCAACTATTGCTCAACTAGTTACAACTAGTTTAACTAGAACTCTAACTAAGGCATTTTGTATTACTTGGCAGCGCACAGGGATGATCCTGTTCACGGAAGAGTTCTATCTATACAATGCAGGCACGGTCATCTCAGTGCCTGATGCCAACAATAGCCGCCAGCAGGTATATAAGCTTACCCCTAAGCAAATTGTGAGCAACCTGCAAGCCCACCGAAAGAAACTATCCGATCACTGCGGCTCAAAGTGGCCTTATTCTTACACCATTTCTGGGTATACGAATGCAATCAAGCTTGAACCTAATTTCACTGTGGGCGCTCTATGGAGAGTTTGCTATCCGAGCATATTGGCCAATACCTACAACTGGAGCAACTGGAGACCGGGGCAACTGTGGCCTCGTACGGCGTCCCTAGAAAAAATCTAGATCAGAATGGCCAGGTGAGGCAACTTCCATTTGACAAGTGGGCAAGGGGCACCTTTGAACAAGCTGCTCTGGCGCTACTTCCATCACCAAAAGGAACCATCACAGCCAAAAGCCCGCCAGAAATGTTTCAGGCTCACAGATTCAAAGGAGCCCATGTACGACCTGCTATTTACCAGAAGGCTGGCAACCCCTGCTAGCAAGTCTATTCGGAATTGAAGA
>BGPT01002637.1:2735-35869 GCA_003297045.1 Symbiodinium sp. clade C Y103
GAAGCATACAGCATCATCCCCAACCTGTCCCCGACCTTGAATCATTGAATGCCTTCATGGCCCGTAAGCTACATTTGACTCCTCCTGGCTGGCTCAAAGCTTGCGCACGGCTGAACAACACCCATTGCGGGCAACAAGCACACGCATCAGCAGCAATCATTCAGGCTGCACGACAAAGCGTAAAGCACCACGAGCAAACACGGTTTGACTTTTCTGCGCCAAAACTAAGCACGCGCCAAAACTAAGCACGGGCGGCGGCGATTTTTTTGTGCCTGTTGTGTCTCCAAAGGCCCACATGCGGCATAAACTTCCAATCAGCGCAGGACGTTGTGGAAGTTCTCATTGGCCTGTGTAACTAGAGACACAGCGCAGTGACACGCTGAGGAAGAATGCATTGGATCACGGGTCTTTCAATGAGAAAGGCACGGGTGCATGCGTTTGTCCTTTTTGAGGGTGGTGAAAGCATCTAGGAGGAAGGCACCAGTGAAACGACTTGTTAAATCAGTTTCACTTCCGTTTAGGATCTTCAATTTTCTTCGCGTGGGTTTTTTGGACAAGATTGCTGCGGCCAAGGTGGTAGAACAATTTCCAGAAAGTTTTTCGATATAATGATCCAACTGCCCAGATGTTGAGAATTTGGCAAAGTGCCATAATGAAGGAAATCCGTTGCACACAAGTTGTTACCATGAAAGGTTTTTACATATATTGCATGCACATACAATGAACGATGACGCGGATGCAAATACTTGTTTTCTGTACCAAATGAGTTGTCGCATGTTCCCATGCACCGTGTTCGAATATGATTCTTCGCTGTTCCATCCAGACCGCTGGTATATCACGAATTTGTTTTTTCCCATTTAGTTTTTGTTTTCATACGTCCTATTAACTGCGACCTTTGGGTCTTGAAACGGCGACGGTGATGCCAGGGACATGTGTTACAGCAACGCCTGTCACAGCTCTTTTCCTTGCTCGTTGCTTGGCCAGAACAAGGTCATGGGCCGGGCATACACGTGTTTAGTTATATTCGAATGGTCACAACATCCATCATGTCTAGGGATGCTATAGGGCTATATAGCTAGCCCAAAATTGCCAAATAAGACAAATTGGGTTTGGCACTTAGGTTCCTGGTTGTTATTTCAATAGTTTCCTTGTCGCGAACCCAATTGTCATGAAAGGGCATGGGAAATATTCCCATAAAAATGGCGCATGTTGTGTTGAATGTGGATTGTCAAAAGAGGTTTGGACATGTGCATCCCAGAAATCATTCTTGAAAAGCATTGGAAAACAACCCATTAAAAATGATGGTATCAACATACTGACATGAAGAATTTTCCAAATGGGACACGTATCCAAGTGTCAGACCACATACCAGAAATAACATTGCAAGTGACTGCGCGTAATCTGGTCACAACCTTCCTCTGTGTCTACATCATTGCTTGGGTCATGTTTGCTTTCCGGAAGATTGAATCCTATGGGGGACGGACTCATGCATGATTTGATTGCATTGCCAACCTGGTTTAGGGTCGAAAAAAAATCGGAAATCTGACAGCTCCATTTTTCTTTACATTTGATGTTTCTGTAGTTTTTTTCAATGTTTGAAAGCATTTCGATCAGCGCGATTGGAGCCGCTCACGGATTCATGGGAAACATCACTCTGGTGCAGCATCAGCGGCCTTTTGACCAATTTCGGCGAGTTTCTGGAGGAAGAGCGACAGCGCAGGTTGGAGCCCCCCCCCCAGCAGTTGTCACTGCGTGCAGCCACAGCTGAAGATGGTTCAGCAACCCGCTGACTCTGCGCCAACACAATGACCACCAGCGATGTGGAACCATATTTCCTTCCTTTGCTGAGTTCGTCAAGCATGTCAAGCTGAAAACGAATCACATGGCCAATTTCTTGCTGGTTTGGTGCCACAAAAAGAAACCAGGCAATATCCCTTCGGGTTGTTCATCGTTAGCAAGTCAACATGAGTCAACCTAGCATTCAAACACAATAGTTTCATTGAATGTTTTGTCACCATAGATCCCTTTTCATCAGCCCCCAAGGAAAGTGTTTCCATCAATTTTAGCTGGTGAAACCTCGTGGATTCTTAGATTTCTGAGTGGTGTATGCTAATCCCCTTGTTTGGTTTAATCCTCAATGCTTCTTGTGTCCACAGATTTGCTGGGTGTTTCCCATTTTGTCACGTTTTATTCTGCTTCAACTCCATGTTGCCTACATGATATGTAATGTAGCCTTAGCGCTTTTATTGTTCAACGACCTTTATCTAAAATGTTTTGTTTTTGACATAGACAAGACAAATTGCAACATATAAGATGTATAGATGGAATGAACTAGACAAAATAGATTCTATAGGTCATATCCAATTTACGGGTTCTGTCCCAAAAAGATAGAACTGCATTTCCAGGAGGGTGTAGGTGATGTTTCCTTTGTTTCCATTGTTTCTTTCCATTTGGAGACGGTTTCTTCATTAAAACTAATATTGACCTAGTTCAAATATTCACCTGATTCTCCCAATTGTCCAATATCAACCATGTAAATCCACGATATGATCCTTATTCTGGCGACTATCACCATTGAATACCATAAAATCACCAGTGGTGAAACCCATTGAATCCTCCTAAGATCGTTGTAAAATCCCTTGAAATCCCATTACATCCCATTGAATCACCATTAAATCCATTCAATCCCATGAAATCTTCATTAAATCTTCATGAAGTCCCATTAAACACCATATAAATCACGATGTTTGTTAGTTGAATCTTCATAAATTTCTCGTTATGGCTCGGTTTTTTTCTCCCAGATCTTCCGAGGAAAGCAGCGAAGTGAAGCTGGGTGCTTTGCGGAAGATGCTGCAGGACCTGGATGAGGTGTGGGGTCATTCCAATTTTTGGACGGTAAACTAACATAGCTATGGAAAATCAGCATTTTTAATGGGAAAATCCACTGTAAATGGCAATTTTCAATAGCTATGTTAGTTTACCAGAGGGTAATTTAACAGTTTGCTATTGAAAATGGCCATAGAAAGTTCGTGGATTTTGCCATTAATAGCATGGTGATTTCCCATAGTTATGTTAGGCAATACCAGAGGGCAAATGGTTGGGGGAATGGTGATGCTATAAATCAATGGATTGGTTCAAGGGAAAATTGGAACCGGAAAGCCCCCATCTTTCCATAGGAAAATCCCATGTTTCCTGTAAATTTTCCATTAAACCCATCCAATGAATAAAGTAAATTCCATAAAGTCAATGATTTCAAATGATTTCTATTGTTTTTTCTGGAATTATGATGAATTATGATGATTTTATAAGGATGGTTGGATGATAATATGGTGATCAGTGGACCCTGATCGTAACTTTAATCCCTTAAGAAACCAACCTGAACATTAACCAACCATTAATCATTATTGTATTGGATGAACCTAGCATTATTTTGATCAGGTGCTCTGGGTGGACGGCAGGGGGCTCGACAAAATTTGCGTATATGCTGATGTTGTGGGTATGTCATAAGGAATTTTAGGGGTTTTATGGAATTTATATGGGTTAAAGGTCGAGGAAAAAATGGTTAAGACTGGTGATTAGTGGTTCATATACCCTGGTTGATGGGTGAATTTTGTTGGGACTTGTGCTAGCATTTTTTTTGGGAGATTATAAACCAACCCATGGGATTGAGAAACCTAGACGAACCAAGTAGTATTTCATGAGATGGGAAACCACACTATTTTTCATAGCTCAAGTGGTGAATGATACGCATATGGGATATTAATGATGAGTTTATTAAATCTGTGGTATTGCGACAAGGCCATGAAAGCATCCCCAAGGCCATGAGGTTTATGAAATTGGGTTCATCCCCTCCATTTGGATTTTACAAATATGACTTTCACGGTCCCACGGCTGGTTGGTTCATGCTATCGTTTACCCTCTGGTATTGCCTAACATAACTATGGGAAATCACCATTTTTAATGGGAAAATCAACTATTTCTATGGCCATTTTCAATAGCTATGTTAGTTCACCAGAGGGTAGCTTCAGCATCCCCCTGTCCACCAGCGTGAGGCTTGGATGGAGTTTGAGATGCTTGGAGCAGTGATTTTAGACCCACCATCGGAAGCAGGGTCTCAGCAACTTGTAGCAGTGTTCAAAACCCTGCGATGCAATGGTTGATGTTGTACTGCCCAATACCCTCTGGTAAATTAACGTAACTATGGAAAATCACCATGCCATTAATGGGAAAAATCCACTATTTCTATGGTCATTATCAATAGCTATGTTAGTTTACCAGAGGGTATATTGGGGGATTCTCATAGTCCATGAACTGGAAAATCCCTATTCGCCAACGAGTATAGCAACCTCACAACGGCCTCACTCATGATTTGGCCAGATGTTTTTTGGAGTATGTCGGCAGGGGGGTCAAGAAGCAACACCCGACATATATCCCAAACTTGGTTTCATGAAGATTGAAATATCCCAACAGTGTTTATTGTTCGATGTTCACCAGGTTTAAAGCAAGTAAGTTTTTTGCTGCATTTTTGTACGCTTGTAAAGTTGTACATACACAGAATCATGCATTCACACATCATATATCTACATATGTTGAATGTGTATATGTTTGTGGTTTGCTCACATCGGTGGAGAGAACACACAACTTGTGCTGCTGACCCAAAAGGTAGATGACCCAATGTGAGCTGCCCATAGGAACCCCCAGCTGTCGGTGGAAGAGTCATTTACCACGGATTTTCGTTTTCTACCTTTGGGGATCGCCAAAAAGACCTAAAACGACCAGATGATGTGAATCCGAATCCATTCCTGCTTGACAGTCATTATTTTTGCAGACCAAGCTTTTGAGAGAGACAGGTTAAATGTATCTCACAGATTGACCAGTCTTTTTCAGTATACAAATGATAAATGACTTCCTCTTGGGGGTTGAAACCCAGAGGTTGAGTGTTAAACCTTATTTTTCTTGTTTGGACTTCATTTTAGTTGGTTGAGCCATTCCATTTGGCCGTAAAGACATACTTTGATCTTACCCTCCACGTGTCACCAACGCCCGATTGGCTCAGGAAACATTACATCATGGATTTGATTGACATCGAGGCGAGCGGCTTTTGCAAAAGTCGGGTGTTGGTCCTTTTTTAGTCTGGAGAACTAGAAGTTGCGACGAGTGCCCTGGTTTTCAGAAAGTCACTGGTTGGTACCCTCTGGTAATTTAACAGTTTGCTATTGAAAATGGCCATAGAAATAGTGGATTTTCCCAGTAATAGCACGGTGATTTCCCATAGTTATGTTCGGCAATACCAGAGGGTAGCTGCTCTTTGTTTTGATGTTCAACCATATTTGGCATGATGATCCCCAATGACTAGCAAGTCTTCTGGTTGCGACCAGGCGAAGTTTTCAGCTGTTTGCCATACATTGGTTTTTACCAATCATCTAAAAATGTGTTGTTTGTCAGGGTGTCCAAGACTATTTTTATGACAACCTCACAGGATCTTGATATGGGTTGTGTGGAAGGTGTGTCGGATGAGTGCAGGTCGCAGAGGAGAACATGCCAAAAAATGTTGGTTTGTCTGATCTCCATGTCATTGCATGGTCTATCTGAGTATCAAAACCCTCAAGGATTTAGGGAATAGCCCAGTCTCAAACCTTCTTGCCGGGATTCATCTGCAGATTCCTGGTTGGGGATTGGAGATTCCAAAAAGGGGGATCCAGCCGCACTGCTCACAAAGCCCAACGTTGCGATCCTTGCCAGTCAGCAATTTTTACGCAAACCCATTCCTATTACCCCAATAAGTTTCTCTTTTTCTAAGCACCTAAGCGCCCCATTTTCGGTTTAGAACCATTCCTGACCAATGAGGAGGTTTGGCTCCTCCTGCAACAAATTATAAGCTTGATGTGTGCTTGAGTTCAACTGACGTCTTGCCGGGTAGATCCCCAGCGAAGGCAGAAGCCCGTCAACCGGTGGCGGACGCAGTGACGTTAGAACTTCAATTGCCTCCTGGCGCAGGGCAACGGGGGTCCTTTTGCAGAATGTGGGAGAGCCAATAAGATAGCTACCATGTGGGGATGGTTTGTACAACCATCTATGGTGATTTTGGGGATGGTTGATTATTGGGTTTACCACATTACTCCGAATGATGGGGATATGTACCAGCCAGCTCAATGATTCTTTGTTGTAAGGCATTTCAAATCTGACATGCCAGTTGGGTGGTCAGTAGGAGAGTTTCCACAGTATTGTTGGTCACACACCGAATGAGACAATGGTCAGGGTGGGTTGCATTGATCCTTTTCCATGGGAGTTCTGAATGATTTGTTTGAGCCGTGGGTGCGAAGTGAAAATCCATTTGGCCCGTGCAGATAGGCCCTTGACGTTCAAGGTGAGCCTTGGTTGAGTTGCTCTATCAATTGGTGCAGGAAAAAATAGTTGATTACCCTCGGGCAAATCTTTTTGGTTGACTAGGAAATCTCCAACAGAAACGAGCATTCAAAGTTGGGAAGATCATCAAAAAAAGATGGATTTTTCAGCAAGCCATGTTTGATTGCCCGAGAGCACACTACAAATGGAGTTGAAAGACGGGATCGAGGGCCAGGAGATTCGTACTGATCATCTTTGCGGCTCATATCTTCCAACATGTTGTTTTGTGGGTTAGACTTATAAGGACTTATAAGGTTTAGTCAGTTTAGTCACACCCCCAATCTTTGGTTCTTTACCTGGTCTTGCGGCAAGAGGACTGCAAAGGACGCCTTGGGCGAGGCCACACCGCGACCTGACGGAAGAGCAACGGATCGACATCTGTCGGATTCGGTGGTGCAACAGTTGTCACACCTGCAACCGTTTCGCCAACAGCCCTCGACGTGAGTCGGGGTTTGCGGACGAGCAACGCTTGGGGGATGGTATTATTGCATATTCAGCGGTTCAAAATACCAAGTTTTATAGTTGGTTAATGGGTCACTAGTGGTATCTAATGATTGTTATTGTGGATCAATGGGTTACAGTTGGGTATATACATGTATATACCAATTATTGTCATAGTTGGTAATATATGAATGAATTTACTACTATAGTAGTTGACACAGTGCAGTCGGACGGAAGACATGATAGGACGAAGCAATTAATTAGTTAAACAAGTTTCCCCATTGCCTCCAAAGGCAACTGATGTCTTGGAAACTCTACATGTTCATGATCACCCTGGCCCTAGGACGATGTCACATGAATTTTATTTTCCCGACCACGTCACTAATTCTATAACCAAGGACCTGCGAAATAAGTCAAATCGTGCAGACTAATGAGCAGTTGATTAGTTGGTGATATATTCACAAGTATTTTACCAATGGTTTATTGTGCAAATTATCATACTAATGGCCTGTTTGGGTGATCGACCTTCGGACTGGGCCCGTCGTCTCGAATGGTGGAAACCGCATCAGGACAATTGGGGAAAAGGTAGCAGGTAGATATGGTATCTGCAAAAATCTTTCATGAGCTTGGACTATTGGCATTATGGAAAAATGAACATCCCCACCTCAACGTTGGTGATGTCGAGTGATACGTTCTCTTTTGTAGAATCTAGACGTTTCTATACCGCTTGTTGATTCAATCTTGCCATTAGCATGCCAATGAACGTTTGAAACATTCTCTCATCTCACTCCTTCCCGTGTCAATCGCATCATCATTGGTGAAATCACCATGTTTGCGGCTACAATTCTCATCTTGTGTAGCAGCTATTATTTGACATTACCCTCTGGTATATTAACATAGCTATTGAAAATGAGCATTTATAGTGGATTTTCCCCTGAAAAATGGTGATTTTCCATAGTTATGTTAGTTTACCAGAAGGTATTTTGATACTATTTGTTGGTAAAATCCACATCTTCAAGGGTTCACCAGAGTTCAACGTCCAGGGTTTCACCCCAGAACGGCCGTACGTTGTTTTCGGCAGACGGCTTAAGGCGACAAGCCGAAGAGCAGCGACCTCCGAGGGAAGAGGAAGAGGCGTATCGGTGATGGATCTATGGTGAAACTTGGGTTGAGATTATATACCTTTTGGTAAGCTAACATAACTATGGAAAATCACCATGCTATTAATGGGAAAATCCACTTTAAATGGCCATTTTCAATAGCTATGTTAGTTTACCAGAGGGTAAGATGATACTATACGTATGTGTAAAGTCTTGTAATCGTATATATTAGCATTAGTGATGATATGTTGATGATATAGACTATTATAAATAAACTATTGGTTGTTGGTACTATCATATACTGTGTTACTAATTGTTGAGATTATTCAAGTTTTCATGATTCTACAATGTTATTTGAGTAATCGTTGGATAGCTGTTCTACAATCATTGTTAATCAGCGTTCCAGAATTATATTTGATATAATAACTGAAACTTGATTATCCAATGATTGGGTCCCCCTTCTATTCAATTCTCCAATGATATATATGAATATCCGTTTAATACTTACCGGGAATCCCAAAAACATAGAAAAGCAAAAACTTGTCTATATCTTTTTGGGTGTTGCTGTGTTTTTCGTGTATATATGTATGTATATTATATATATACACATATGTATATATATATATACATATGTGATATATATATATATATACATATGTGATATATATATATATATATACATTTAAATACATGGCAAAATTACAACGACCTCACTGCGGCCTCACTGGAATGATGGTTAGTAGGGGTAATTATCCCATTTTTTGTTAATGATGTCAGTGAATTTGTATTTTCTATCCATATGTAAATATCTACATATATATTTACATATGTATTTATATATTCATCACTATTTTTAAGGATTGGGGATGTTGAACAGTTAAATTGATTGATAGTTTCTATAAGTTGAGTAGTTTATCAATAATGTGTTTAATATTGCGCCACTTTCCGAATGTATATAATTACATATAAACACTAGCCAGCTATGTTTTAGTCAGCTTGCTATGTGATGTATGTTGCCATTTGGATGGGTTTGAATAGTTTGCCTTCCAGGAAATTAACGTAGACCTTGCCAAATAGGAGATAGGAAGATTAGTTACCACACGACCACACCCCGAAAGTAGCCAATGTGTATGTAGTTGAAACTAATCTTCGACCCCCTATTTGGCAGGGCCTACGTCAGTTGGGTTTGCTATCCTTGAAAACTTCCACCACCGCCTTTTGCGGTACTACTGGTAATTGTCCCTGAGATAGTTGGGTGATGGTTGATTAGGATATCTATCAACATTTGATTGTAGATCGCAATATTTATTCACATGTAAACAGGTATATGTGTGATCAGTAAATAAATGTGTATATATCTATTGTCCAGTACTTTAAAGTGTCTTGATTTTTTTGTGTTCATCCAAAGTACAAATACAACATTGTAATTAGATATTGTTTTTCACATACATATATATATATATATGAATATTTCACATGGTTATTGGATACATAATGATACCTTTTACATGTACATGTACATTTATATATATATATATATATATACGCTACAATTACGGCCATATCGAACAGGATTAATGGGATATAATTGGAATTTATTTTCTTCATATACACAATGTCTGAATGTATTTTTAATATGATCGGTTTATATAGATTTATACATATATATATATGTATTTATAATCTGAATCTGATACAAGTAATCGAATACCGTTTATGATATTCACGGCAGTTGGAAGTCCCCTTAATCTTGATTAATGGAAAAAATATCTCTTTAAGGTGGTGATTGATTACATACATACATACATACATACATACATACATACATACATACATACATACATACATACATGCAGACATACATACATACATACATACATACATACATACATACATACATACATACACACATACATACATACATACATACATACATACATACATACATACATACACACAGACATACATACATACATACATACATACATACATACATACATACATACATACATACATACACACATACATACATACATACACACACAGGCACACATACATACATACATTTCATATCATATCATATCATATCAAATCATATCATATCATATACAGTATATCAACACTGTATTGGTATTGATGGTCTGTTTTCATGTAATTTATCTGATATTTAGTGATGTATGATCTCTTGGTATATGAAAATATACTGCTGTTTAATTCACCAATGGTCATCAATTTTTTCTAGTTGATATCAGATAATAATAATAACAATAATAATAATAATACAATAGAACACACATCTGATGCAATTGAAATCATTATCTATAGATTTCACATATTATATCTATGGTTTCATGTAGATCTAGGGTTTTCATCATTATACCTACGAATTGGGGCCTCCTAGTTCTAAGTTGGTGAATAACTCCATCTAAGTATAGTTGTAACTACCATAAACCCTAGTAATTGCAGTTATGTTCACCAACTTAGCTATCTTGGGGGCCGCACATTGTATGGGAATCATCAGATATAGTATCGAAGGAAGTTTAGAAGTCAAACTTCCGACAATATGGACAGATGGAAAAGCACAGACAGGAAGAAAGTCAGAAGAGGGAGAAAGTCAGAAGAGAGAAGATGAGAGAGGAGAAAGTCAGAAGAGAGAGATGCAGGTGCGCAAAAAGGTAGGAAAGTGGCGAAAAACTGTGATTTTCCAATGTTTTGTGGCTCCGGAGGGTCGAAAAGTAGGCTCGCTAAAGCGGCGGGCGCGGAGCCATCTTGGCAGATGAGAGATGAAAAAATGCACGCCGTTGTGGCGCGAAGCAAATTTGGAAGTAAAAAGGCACAAAACACTTCAGCTTCGGAGCATTTTGGGAAATTGAGATGTGGAAAAAGTGCACGTGGTTGTGGCGCGAAGCACATTTGCAAGTCAAAATGCTAAAAACACCACATGTTCGGACCACTTTTGGAAAGTGTGATGTCGAAAAAGTGCACGGCATTTTGGCGCGAAGTACATTTGAAAGTAAAAAGTATTAAACAGTGTCACGCTCAAAGCACTTTTGGAAGTTGAGCATCGCAAAAGTGCACGGTTTGGAAGTCAAAATGTTAAAAATTCCTCAGCTCCGGACCATTTTTGGAAGTCGCGATGTCGAAACAGTGCATGGCGCTGTGGCGCGAAGCACATTCGGAAGTGAAAATGCTAAAAACACAACACGTTCGGACCACTTTTGGAACTTGAGATGTCCAAAAGGTGCACGCCGTTGTGGCGCGAAGCACATTTGGAAGTCAAAAGTGTAAAAAACTGAGGGTTCGGCCCATTTTTTGACGATTCGATGACGATTCGATGTCGAAAAAGTGCACGCTGGTGCGAAGCACATTTCCAAGTCAAAAGTGTCAAAAACTGAGGGTTTCGGGTCAATTTTTGAAGTTTGGATGTGACTACACCACAACTACAAGTACAAGCACAAGTACAATTACAACCACAACCACAACTACCACTACAACTACAACTACAAGTACAACTATTCTACATTGCCACTACAATTACCACTACAACTACAACTACCACTACCACTACAACTACAACTACAACTACCACCACAACTACTACAACTACAACTACATAAGAACTGCAGCTATCACTACAATGACCACCACAACTACTACAACTACAACTACATTAGAACTACAACTACAACTACGACCACTACAGCAACAACAACAACAACAACCACCACTACCACTACCACTACCACTACCACTACCACTACCACTACCACTACCACTACCACTACCACTACCACTACCACTACCACTACCACTACCACCCACAACATAAAGCAACATACAACAACAACTACAACACTACAACACTTCAAGACTACAACACTACAACACTACAACACTACAACACTACAACTACAACACTACAACTACACTACAACTTCAACTACAACTACCACCAACCACAACTACAGGCACACTACAACTACCACTACAACTACCACTACAACTACCACTACGACTACCAGTACAAGTACAACTACACTATCACCACAACTACAATTACCATCAACTACCACTACAACGACAACTGCCACTACCACAACAACTACGACTCCTGCTCCCACTCCCACTCTCACAACAACAACAACAACAACAACAACAACAACAACAACAACAACAACAACAACAACAACTACTACTACTACTACTACTACTACTACTACTACTACTACATCTGCAACCGCAACTACAACCGCAACTACAACTTCCATTACCACTACAACAACAACAGCAACAACAACAACAACAACAACAACAGCAACAGCAGCAGCAGCAACAACAAGAACAACAACTGCAACTGCAACTTCAACTGCATGACAACTACACTACAACAACTACAACAACCACAACTACATCTACAACTACAACTACTACGACTACAGCTACAACTGCAATAACCACTACAACCACAACAACAACATTACAACTACACTGCGCTGCCTCCAAACACTTGTCGGTCCATCAGTGGGTTCGCTCTGCCATCCCTGATTCACAACAACCAACTTCTCCTATAGGTTTCCTATCTTTAAAACTTCCGCCACCGCCTTGTGCGGCACTACTGGTTTACATTGTGCATATACACACGCACATGTTTTTCCATAACCATTGTATGCGGACGAAATTATCCACCAATCAATCTGGGGATATTCGATGATCTTCATTGGGTCATTTCATATCGTTGCTACCCACTTTCGATGTTTGCTGTAGGCATCCTGGTTCCACCAGTGTTTTGTGACACGCCAGGGCAAGTGCAACCAGAAGACGAAGATTTGATTGCCTGACGCCCCCTCGTGAGGGTCTTGGGGAACCTGGCCGTGCAGGAAAACCAGCAAAAGGAAAGAAGTCCAAACACCTCAACACAGAAGCGGCCAGATCATGGGCGGCACCACCACGGCGTTTGCTCAAGCCCGGCCCCCGACTGCTTGGGCGCTTACAGCCAAGTTTTTCCGCACAGCGGAGGTCGGGGGATGCCCAGCGTGGAGAGTTTTTGGACGTTTCCGACTTTTAGTGATAGTAACTAACTAAACTTAGTGATAGACTCATAGTGGCTCATAGTAATACTGATAGGGGTAATAGTGATTGATCATGTTGACTTAACCGGAGGAAGAAGTCAAACTTCCGACAATATGGACAGATGGAAAAGCACAGACAGGAAGAAGCTCAGACAGGGAGAAAGTCAGAAGAGAGAAGCTCAGACAGCAAGAAAGTCAGAAGAGAGAAGATGAGAGAGGAGAAAGTCAGAAGAGAGAAGATGCAGGCGCGCAAAAAGATAGGAAAGTCGCGAAAAACTGTGTTTTTCCAATGTTTTGTGGCTCCGGAGGGTCAAATAGTAGGCTCGCCAAAGCGGCGGGCGCGGAGCCATCTTGGTAGATGAGAGATGAAAAAATGCACGCCGTTGTGGCGCGAAGCACATTTTGAAGTAAAGAGTGTTAAAAACTGACGGTCTCGGAACACTTTTGGAAGTTGCGATGTGGAAAAAGTGCACGCCCTTGTGGCGCGAAGCACATTTTGAAGTCAAAATGCTAAAAACGCCTCAGCTCTGGACCACTTTTGGCAGTTAAGATGTCGAAAAAGTGCACACCGTTGTGGCGCGAAGCGCATTTGGAAGTCAAAAGTGTTAAATACTGAGCAGTTCGGACCACTTTTGGACGTTCAGACTTCGTTTTGTGTGGCAGGCGCAAGGGATCCTGCACCTTGTCAAAAGTGAGCTAAACGTGTGGGTTTTGTGTCATTTTCAAAAACAATGGCAGGCGTGGGACATTTGGAGAGAATCTGCAAAGATGCATTTCGCGTGGCGGGCGCAGTACAAGAGACGCTTCAAGCAGAGATGTTAAAGAGGTCAGGGCGCTGATTTCCTGAGAAAGGTGTCATTTTGGAGCATCAGATCTTCAGGTGTGCTAAGATGATTTGGCGTGACAGGTGCAGCACTTCGTATGACCTGGCTTCACTTTTTCAGGCGCAGTACTTTAGAGAGATGGAGTGGGAAAATCGCAAAACGCATTGGTACGAGGACGTCAGCTGCACACTCAACTTTGCATTTTTGAAGGAAGCCTCGCAGAATTTCTTCGATTTTGAAGTTGTCAAGTTGGAAATGGAAGAAGTCTCGCAAAACCGCTTTGCTTCGGAACGTTGCACTACACTACACTATACTACACTACACTAGAGTCAACTACAACTACAACCACAGCTACAACCACAACTACAACTACAACTACACCTACCAGTACCATCACAACTACAGTTACACTACAAACTACAAACTACACTACACTGCACTACACTGCACTACACTGCAACCACCACACTACACTAGACTACAACTACAACAACAACAACAACAACTACTACTACTACTTCTTCTTCTACTACTACTACTTCTTCTACTACTACTACTTCTTCTACTACTACTACTACTACAACCACAACTGCAATTACAACTACCACTACAACTACAACTACAGCTCTATTACGACTACATCTATTACAATTACAGCAACTACAACCACAACTACAACTACAACTTCATGACAGCTACAGCTACAACAGCTACAACTACAACAACTACAACTACTACGGCTACAACAGCTACAACTACAGCAACTAAAACAACATCTTCAACTACAACTTGAACTACATGACACCGACAACTACTACTACAATTACAACAACAACTACTACAACTACAGCCACAACCACGGCAACCACAACAACCACTACAACTACCACTACGCTTCGCCACATTGCACGGCGCTACAACTACAACTACAACTAGAACAACTACAACTCCAACTACAACGCAACTGCAACTACAACTACATTACAGCTACAACTACAACCACAACTACAACTACCACTACAACTACAACTACAATTCAACTACAGCTACAACTACATCACAACTACACTGCTCTGCCTCCAACCACTTGTCTGTCCATCAGTGGGTTCGCTCTGCCATCCATGATTCACAACAACCAACCTCTCCTATAGGTTTCCTATCTTTGAAACTTCCGCCACCGCCTTGTGCGGTCCAGTAATATATCTGGCATTTCAACCTATTGGTTCATGATAGGTAGTATATTAGTGGTAATAGTAATTTATTAGGACGACTACTATTGGAGATTATTGCCAGGATATCTCATATATAGTAGTATCAGTACTATTGGTTCATAATCCCCATAGTTATAATTGATATAATCCCATAGGGTATCATTATAATCCCCATTAGGTACATTATCAATTAGTTAGAAGTAGAATAATAGTTATTATGGACTATATTCCCATGATATATACCCTCTGGTTATTTAACATAGCCATGGAAATGACTTATTTTGGATGATTTTCCCATTAAAACCTCCATTTATAGAGGTTTCTCTATGGCTATGTTAAATAACCAGATGGTAATTGATATCTGTAATCCCTACAGATCTTCCAACCCCCTTGCGGCCCAGTGCTTTGCAGGTCCACTGGCTCGGCCGTCGCTCACTGCCCTGGACCGCACCACCCGAGGTGCAGCGGCTTTTCGGGACGGGTACACCCGGGGATTTCGCTGAGAATCCTGGGGAAAAATGGTGGCCCTACAGGATTTGTCATAGGAATCTAGTGAGAAAATATGGGAAAATAGGTATTTTTGAAGTGATTTTTGATTTCTCATCATCCTGAAGTAGATAGAATATAGGGGTTCCAAACATGTTTTCGATTTTAGCGAGTTTTTGTGTCGAAATTTCCATCTTCTATCTACTCCAGGATGACTATACATGGAAAAAATCGAGAAATATGTGGAAAACATAGAATCTAGTTGAATTTCAACCCAGACCTAAAGCCACGGCACAGGAACACGACGTTTGTGACCACGCCATCCGCGGCGGCACGGGTGTGGTGCCACGCTCCATGCCGTCCATCAGCGCTGTCAGTCAGTGGTTGGCCAAAAGGCGTGGTGAGAATGGCGGGAGGGTTAACTGGTACCCCAAGGGTTGGTAAATGTTCCAATTAAACATCAAAAAACATATATCATATATGTGCATAAGTATATATGAATAGGAAAGTACTACTGCTGACTGTATATGATATTGTCGTGATAATTGTTATGATGTCCTAATTAATCCCTGTGTATATTTAAATTTCCCCTTAAAAAACCAGTTGCAAATTACATAGCCCCGCTGAATGGGGACTGACTAACCAGGGTCATTAGCCATTTAGGATTCGCGGGATGATTTTCCTATGGCCCGTCCATGAGGGATTTGAAGTTTTTCATCAATGAAGATGGGATTCCCAAGTGAGCAGCGTTCAAAACCCCTCTTGATTGATAGGGGATTATACTCCCCAATATAATGGGGATTAGAATAATCCAATAGGGAAATCCCTATGAACCAACCAGTATAATGGATTAACAGAGGGATTTTGAACACGGCTCAAGTGTATAAGAATCACCTGTTGGGTTGATGGGGGAAAAAGACTACATGGGATGTCCAAGCTTGATATATCACCCAACTATCAAAGGTAAAACCTCCAACAGATACTTTTTCAGGTGATGTTCAAAATCACCAAAAGAGGGACATTTACCAACCCCTGTGATCAAAGCTGGCGACAGAAAATCTATGTAAATGATGTTTCCAGTAGAACTTCCATTGAACGAAAGGGAAGTTCTTCAGTGCCATTCTTGATGACCGAAGGGTTTTTGGGTTAGACAGAAACCCTACTTGGGAGGATCTACGGATGAACCCGTTTGATGTCCATTTGTGGGAGAGCCACATCAATAGTGGTTAGATTGAGAATGAGCTAGCCAGGATGAGCAGATAAAGATTGATGGTCTAAGCACCACCATGTACCCAGTACCGTGAATTGGTCGTTCCCACGTTTGGGTTGAAACGACTTGTCTAGTCCTCAAGGGTTTGTCTTAAATTGTGATGTATGCCGCAAAACTGGCACTATTCGTGAGGAAATGATGACGAATCATGATGGATTTGAGGCATGTCCCATGTTGTGCTGCTTGAATCCCAGATTTTGTTTGGTTAGGTCAATTAGATCCTCCATTCTTCATAGTATCATGTTGATTGGTTCGATCCTCATGTCTGCCGTTGAAATCCTCTTTTTTACCTGCATGAATCTTAGTTTCCAGTGGTTAAACCACTTCCACTCCCCCATTTTTGCCGGCTTCGTTGGCTGGATTCGACCACCAGGGCATGTACGCAGAACGAGACCCCTTTGGATATCCAGCAGTGTCTCGGCGTATTTGGTGGATTTAGTTGGCAAAACCATGGGAAATGTCCAGCAAAGTCTCGCACAATTTGGAGACCATGCAAGAATTCAACATGTCAGGGGAGATTTTCATGGAAGATTTTGGAGATTTTGATTTTGTTGGTTTTGAGAGTGTGGTTTGGTAGATATGTTTTTGGAACCAGACCCTCAATCCATGAATCTTGAAATGACCAGTTCTTCGCTTAAAGAATTACAACGTCAACACATAAGACCTAGGATTCACAAAGATCCAGGGGTTTGGTAGTAAATACATCTCCCAAGCTGGAAATTTTCTCCCCGCAGGAATTGTATATATATATATATATATACATTTACATATATATACATGTTCCAGTATTATCATGTTTTTAATATGTGTAATTATATATCTATATATGTGTATTAATATCATCACCAAACGATTTGAGTTTCCATCCTGGACTTCCAAACTCACTGAAGCAGTTTGGAAGCCAAGAACTTTGCGCATCCGGTGACTGCAAGCCACATTTGTTTCGATCATATAAATGTCACCATTACAAATAAAGATGTGTCCCATGAATAGTGGATATGATGGGGGTATGATTCCCACACAATGGGATATAAAAGCAACAAGCTGACGTGCTTTATCTTTCTCCTGCTGCTTGGTCAATGGAGTATGTAGATTGTGTGCTTCACCTACCCCAAAATATTTTTCAAACAATCGACATCATTGATCGATCAGCCAAAGTCATCCAAAATTAACAAAGAGATATTCGCGACGATTTACAAGCGTCACCTCTTTGTTAGTGATGTTCAACACACACACACACACCAAATCCTACGTTTCTTTAGGTGTCTTTGCTTGTTATCATTATTTCTTGTGTTGCATCCATAGCTTCATTATCCCAAGTGATGTTCAGAGTTTTTAGTTGAAAACACAACTTGTTGACCCGTTCTTGGGGCGGCCAATGAAATCACATGAAATCACATTTGTTCATTCCAAAGATGCCAAATCTTTCGGGTTCGACTCCCCATGTGTGTTGCATTAAAGTATCACAAAAACGTTTTTCTTGCTGAAATCTCATTCATTTGTTCCTACTTTAAAAAAAAAAGAAAAAATCCCAAGTTCGTTGTTTAAGTCACAATTTTATCCATATGTTTGTTGCTTAAACCCCAAGTATGTTTCTTCTTCTTCTCCTCCTCCTTCTTCTTCTTCTTCTTCTTGTTCTTTGAACCCCCTTTTTTTCTTGGCCTAAAGCTATATTCACGAACTGATCCTCCCTTTTACCAACATATTCTTAGCTTAAATCTGAAGTTTTCCTACTGTAACCTCCAATGTTTGTCTCCAATTTTACCCATATGTTCCAGATATGTTCCCAGTTTTCCCTAATGTTTGTTGGTTGAAATCCCAGTATCCTCCATATATTCATGGCTTAAATCATCCTTCTGCCCCAACCCCCGAGGCTGGCGGTCTCCGCCGCCTCAGACGCCAACGGCACCGCGGCGGGCGCTGGAGCCGCAGCCGCGGAGGCGGAGAGGACGGAGAAGATGAAGGAACTGCTGCGGAAGGCGCGGATGGGTTTTGATTGGAAGTTTCCATGGCTTTTTCCATGGGAGTCTAGTAGTCTCAGGGTAGGATTTTCAGAGTGGGATGTGTTTTTTCCAGACGTTCATGGGAGTTTCATGGAACTTTCATGAGATTATCTATAAATTTGATGGGGGTTCATGGAATTATAATGAGATTTCATGGGGTTAAGCAACAAAAATGTTTTTTGCTTATGGGGATGAAGCAGGGGATTTGTTACTGAATATAACATCATTGGTTCTAGGAGGAATTAGCCAGGCATTAATTATATGGGATTTAGTGGGATTCAATGGATTATATCCAGGGATTTAACTATCAAAATAGATATCTAACTATCAATCTTTTGAGGATTTGCCAAAGGAACAATGGATAGGGAATGTTTCCAACAAAATCACATCTGGACCAATTGGAATTTGGATATATTTTACAGATTTGGTTTTATGAATGGGATATTAATGCGAAACTCATGGGGAGTATTGGGGTATCCATGTAGTGGTCGGATTAATTATTGGAGTTTTGGTGGATATATCGAACTCGTTCGATGATCCAACTTGGAAACTTTGGGACATAACCACGAATGGTATATAGCTAAAAAAAAATGATACTATGGGAAATGGGGTTTGTCCACAGACGGGCCAAAGCCCTGGTGCCACCGACTTCTGGGGGCATGTGGCGATGGCGGATCAGAGCTGTCAGCCATGGCTCAGCTGATTTTCAGCCAGTTTTCCCAATGACGACTTCATCACCGAAAGTGAGGAAGAAACCATGACCAAATGGGAGGTTCGCCAAATGGCGAATGATGACTCCATGGAGACGACTTTGTGTCCACCTTGGAGATAGCCATGATGGGAATGAGAATTCCAAGGAAATCAATGACATGGCAACATGAGATGAACGATGGGGACAAGGATAGCCAGATCCATCTGAATGAGCATGGTCTCGGTATTGGACCCACTATGGTCACTGGGAAAATTGACGGTTGAATTGTAAGTTTAAGAGTTTGTCTCATGTTTTCATATCATTTGTTCCTTTAGATGGATGATATTATTGGATACCCAGCGCAAAACTGGCTGAAAAATGCAATTTTGCAGAATCAGTGGTTGGCTGAATGGTTTGTATCACATGATCATGCACTTGTGGATTGAATCACCAAATGGTGTTGGTCACCAATAAGTTGCCATTCACTCTATGCTGGGTGGGTAATGACCATCAGAAATGGGGATACCAATCACCAATTTGTCAAAAAGTGGGATTGGATAAGCTATCGGGGCCCTGGTGATTGGTGGTTTCCAATATGTTGTACTTTGAACAGTGAAGCATTTATAGAATAATGATGTGGGCATTTAACATCATCATTTGACCCATGTACATGGTTGAGACTGGACAAGTGCTACATAGTGGCAAGTGGGATCACAGTTTCAGAATGAGAAAGCCTGAGAGAACCTGCCCTCATAATGGAATGACGGGGTCGGTAGACCTTCGCAGTTTTGACATTGTTGGTGATATGCCATGTATTCCCATTTTATCCCCATAAATGTTAGGTTTGATCCCGTATTGAAATTGGCGTTTAAACATTCGTCACCTTGGGGATAATCAAACATCGGCCCTGCCCCGGCCCTGCGACAGGTCTGTGAAATCAATTCCAACGCCAACGTCCGTGGTCGAGGCGCCCCGTTTGGCTCTGGTTCGCTATCACTAATCCAAGAAAATTGGGATATAAGGTGACCAGCAAAAATACGAGGTTATACAGTATATATACCCATAGAATCCCATAGATGTATAAGATTATAAGTGTATGTATATATATATATATACATATAATATGTCAACCCTAATTAAGCAATGGGGTTGACTTACATCTTTACCCCAGTAATGTTGCCCTACGTTGTCATGAACGTTAGTAGAAATGTCTACTTGTACCTCATTAATTTGGATAAGTTACAACTGCGCATGATAACGACCTCACAACGACGTCAATGGAATGGTGGTTTACAGGGATAACTATCCCAAAATGACCTCATTTCAGCTTGGTGAGTTGTTGCACTTCATCCTGATTCATCTCTAACCAACTGTGGTTTCGCCCAGTCGTTTAAGCTAGAGCAGCTAGAGTACGTGCTTGGTTCACCGGGTACATCTACGTCCTGACAAGCTGGTACGCCATAGTTGCCATAGATAGCTAACTTGGCTTATAACTAGGTTAAATGTTGGGTTTATGCTGAATATACGTTATTGTCAACTTGGGCGGGTCATGAACCAACAAACCTGACACCAGCTTGGACGTATCCTCGTCTTTGCTTCCCTTATGAGGCTTACAGTATCGCAATGAATTATGCAGCAATGCCTTGCACAACACTGCAGTAGGAACAAATTATTCCATTCCTTAACATGCCACAAATATGTGCTATGGTCAAAAGTTGGGTTTAGATGGGGATAATATTAGGATGTAATCAAAAAATATTTGAATTTAATGGGATTTGATAGGGAAGTAAACGAAGCAGCTAAAAAAAGATGCAGGGTAGCAGAGATTGTAACCATGTCACCATTAACCCCTGATGTTTGGGTTTATTCGACCCCTGTTGTGTTGGCAGGGGTTTGGGATGGTGAAATCATCCCAGATGAATACAGAGTTTGTTAGTGGCCTGAAGAGACCAATTTGGACACGGCAGGTCAAGACATCGAGGACCAAACGAAGCAAGCACGGAATGCGATTTTCTCCTCCAACCAAAGCATCAGACTTCTGTTGGAAGGAAGCAGATATCAATTACCGCCCGGAGGCACCGTTTGGTCTCAGCCTGCACTGCGGCACCGGAGGATGCACGGCCAGATTTGAGCCGCCGGCGTTTGTAGGTTCTCCAAGGTTGGCCATGCCAAGTGGAATTCTCAAAGCAGTTTGGGATCCACAATGTTGGGGGTTGTAACCTTGGAAAATTCCACTAAATACCAAATTTGGAATCCCCAAATATTGGGTTTATACCATGGAATCCCCAAATTTATACCATGCCCAAGTTGCAACCATTTGGGGGTTGGTATAAATCAATCATTCCCAGTAGGTGTACACCCACCGTCATAGACCATAAGATTGCGGCGTCATTCCAGCTGAACCAAAAATATCATCCCAGTTATGAAATATCCCATTTTGGTGGATGATCCCCCACAGTAGTTGCAAGGTGATGCCCGGCATGTTATAAGTTGGTTTTATCTTCACCCATCCAACATAGTTTTAATCACCACAAATCCTAATTTCTACTTGTAAAGCCCAATTGGCTCACTATTTGGACCATAATCCAACTTAGTAACTGGTCAATACCCCTGGCTCATGACTCCCTCTGGTTTCTTCCTCTCCATTGAAACTCTGGGATGACCTTCCAAGTACGTGGGCTTGCAACCCAGGTGTAACCCATCTATAGCGGGGAAGATCCCAGATATTTCTTGGCTATTACCATCTTTGTTTTTGAATATTAAACAATATCAAACGCCTAGTATCAACTGAATCTATTAAATGTAGGTTTCCAAAAATGGCAGTATTCCAAATCATCCAAGTCATTAGACCATTTTAGTATTGAAACCCACAAATTTGGGAGGGTTCTGTGATTTCAACAAACCCCCAAAAAAGTATGACTGGGGCTTTCTGTGGTTATTACCCACTGAAATCAACCCCCAAACTGGACGACCGTGCCACCTTCAGGACGTCCACAGATGGGTTTCCACGTCTTGCAAGCGGCCGCCGACGACTTCTTAGCCTGCCAGGTCAGAATGCGAAACCTCCGATTTCTTGGCGCTGACCCTCCGGCAATCAGAGATGCCAATTGAAAATCCTCTATAAATGGTGGTTTAATGGCAAAATGGATCAAAATGGTGTTTTAATGGCAAAATGCTGAAATGCTCTACAAATCAGGATTTTCCATTGCCACGTTTGATTACCGGATGGTAGTAGGGAATGAGGGAATTTGGGACGGTTGTCAAAATAGTTATGGGTTGGATCATTCCCCTATTCCCTACTAAGCAACGGTAAGATTCTTGGCGGGCCAAAATCTCCAAATTTGTTTTTTTTGATGCTTTTATTCTTGGCTCTACCACATGCAACAACAGCGAAGAGGTGATATCATCGGAGAAATCCAACAAAAAAACAAAAGGATGTATACATATATAAGGGTTGGTTATTAACAATGATTATTAACGTCAATGGCTATAAATACGGAGTTAACCAACCAAAATGGTCGGTATGAGCCGTGAACAAACAATGTTTTCAGGGTAGGTTGATTTGGTGGTCCTTTCATAGAGGTGTTTCCATTAAAAAAATGATTTATGGGAGATCTTGGCGGTTACGTGGGTACTTTAGCTACTTATCAATGGATTTGAACCTCATGTTTCCCAAGAAAATGTCTTGGACAGCACCAATATCTCATTCTTCATTGTTTAAATCTCTATTGCGGATTGTTAGATTTCCATTTCCACAGTTTGGTCAAATCCCACATGGAAACCTTGATAATTTCTGAAAATCATTGACAATCTACTTAATAATGGGAATATCTATGAACATCTCCTTTTTCCACGTAGCTTTGTCTCAAACTCGGGTACCTCAAGACCTGGTTTATCTTTCTTTATTGGACAACACAAATTCAAGAGGTATCCCCCATTTTGAGGGTCGAATCCCTAGTGTTGATTGTTAAACCAATGGCATTTTGGGGGTACCCTCTTTTTAAACAAACCCAGATCTATGTAAACATATGATCTTCAACTAGTGGATTTAGGGATTCCCCAAGTGCCAAACGTCTACGTTAAGAACGATTGGTTTCATGTTTCAAGAACCCAACCAAATCTAAAGATTGGCCTGTCATTTCCTGGGTTTGTTGAAGATTAT
The DNA here is from genome assembly GCA_003297045.1 of Symbiodinium sp. clade C Y103. Lineage (NCBI taxonomy): Eukaryota > Dinophyceae > Suessiales > Symbiodiniaceae > Cladocopium > Cladocopium sp. clade C. The sequence goes on from BGPT01002637.1 coordinate 26,398, forward strand.
TTTTCGTCATCCCATGGGTTTAATCCACCATTTTGGGGAATCTACTGGGAATCTAGATTGCTGATGATGATATTTTTTTGGATGGTTTAATTTCCATATAATATAGATCCCGGAAGATCCCCTGAAAGCTCCATTAAGTCCCATGAAATCCCACTAAAACCCCACTATACCCATAAATTCCAGAACATCCCAGAAAATCCCACTAAATCACCATTAAATTCCCGGAAATTCCTATAAAAATCCATGAATTTCAGCAACTCCGGCCATGTTGTTGGGACCTCAACGACCGAAACAACCTGAAGGCCTCTGAGTCCACACCGGAGACCACGGTGCAAGCGGCCTTCGCCAAACATGTGTTGGAAGGCGCGACCGTTTCGGGCTGTGTGTTTTTTTGGTTAACAGGATATATTCTGGTGATTAATTAATGGGAATAAATGGTGATTGATGGGAAATTATGGGACTTTTTGATGGTGAATGATGGTTACAAATGGTTGATGGTGATTAATGGTGAATAATTGTTCATATACCATAATTAATACGCCTGTTGATTGGTTCATAAAGGGGAATACACTGGGTAAATCATAACGACCCCACTGCAACCTCACCGGAATGATGGTGAATGTCTAGGGGAACAATCTGCAAATGAGCTTTTTTCAGGTTGGGGAAATATGCTAATTTACCCAGATATAATATGGCACTTCAATGGGATTGAACAGCACGTTTGTGGGGATATGATGGGATATAAACAGCATATTTATGGGAATATCATTGAGATTGACGGGATATCACCAACAGAATTGGTGGTCAAATCGGGACAACTGGGAGATTATGAGATAAATACAGCCAACAAATGCCAGCAAAACATAGAATCAGCGATAGTAGGATGATTTTGATCACACCTGGCAATGGGAAATCCCGGATAAATCGAGGTTGTCAGGGGAAGATCATCTGTAAATCCCGGGATTTTGTCCATTGCCATAAGTTAGTTTTTGCTGAGTATAGCTAGAGTTGGATGGATTAACTAGTGTTTTTTGGTAAGAATGATATGGAGGTTTCCTAAAATAGGGATACCCCCAAATCATCCATTTTAATAGGATTTTCCATTATAAACCATCCATTTTGGGTACCCCCATTTTAGGAAACCCACATATGTAGTTTGATAGCAAAATGACCATTGTGAAGCCAACAGGAAGGCAACCATGGGTTGCAAAGGCTGCTAATGGCCCCAGACCTCTCACATGGAAGGTCAAAAATGTTGAAGAAAAGCGGTTGTTTCCAGCAATTAGGCATGAATGTTCTCCCAACCCCTTGTTTTTTTTCCCATGTTTCTTGGATTTGACTGCAAATTAGTTCTGCCCAGAAATTCGATGCTCAATCGCTAGTAGTCATCATTTTTCCTGTTAAAAACTAGTTCATGTTATACCCGGTTTCAGACACGCCCAAAATTCATGCATTTCTTGAGTTTGATATCGGATTATATGCCACAAGATATCCCATTATATCCCCATTTTTGTTGGTTAATGCATCCACCACCAGCGCATCGGCTTGATCAACGCCACAGGATTTCTGCACTTGAGGAGTTATCTTTTTGAAGCTTGGCGTAATGAAGATTTGGATAGGTATGGGATAAATCCGTGACAATGTCGGCAACATTGATGTAATTATCGAAAAAAAATAAAATATGTGATTATTGGAAAATCGTGGAAGGATGCTGGAAAAATTCGGGGACAATAGGTCATAGGTCATTGGATGATAACAATAAAACCATGCTAAAGTATTTTTGCTGAATTGGATATACCCTTACTTTGGATGATCTAAAATGGACCCCAACTCGTTCATCTTTTTGGGGATAAGTTGTCTCGACATCGATGCTGCGTAAGGGAAGCCTCCCCAAGATCCATGGGGATTTGACCGTAACAACATGGGAACAAAATGGCAATATCACGGGATGTAATGGGAAGGTAAACCAAAGCCATAAACCATCCCCAATGACTCACCATTTTTATAGGTGGTATGTTTACCATTCCCAAATGGCTGGTTTATGGCATGGTTTTACCCACATTAATGGGAATGTAATGGGATTTAATCTTATTGAACCAACCAAAATTAGGATTCAGCCAGCAAACACGGCTTAGAAACTGGTCAATGACCCTAGCTAATACAGAGCTGGAGCCACTTTCAAGGTGAAATTGCTGAGTTCACCTCTATATCTACCCTTTGTTCTTTTTGTGTGATGATTGATTTGAATCAGGTGTCCCCACCTGGCTTACCATCTGGCGTTTTTTTTTATCGACATCGACCCAGTCATGAACACCGGACAATCCGACTACAACGTCGCGCGCCACAACTGCCAGGACTTCAGGGCTGTCGCACTGACCCAGGAAAAAAAAGGGGTGCCAAGAGGAAGTTGGGGAGGCCTTCTAAAAGGCAGGCCCTTCGAAGGAAGGGCACTGGCCACCCTGGCAAAGGCCTTCTAAGAGGCAGGCCCTTCGCAGGAAGGGCCACTGGCCACCCTGGCAACGGAGCGACAGGATGGTACAAGGAGAGCTGGTGGCAGCACGACGTGCAATCGGAGGTCGGGGATAGTCGCGGGGGAGAGCGAGAAGGGGAGGGGTGTCTAAGCAGCTTTCCAGGAACAAGCACCGGCGGCAACTCAGAGATCACCCAGCAGCTAGGGAGCATGTGCAAAAATCAACAAAACATGTGATATCAAAATTAAACACTGGGCAGTAGTTGTCAAATATCCAACAGTAATGATCATCATCCAGTGATTACCAATTGTTAGGTTTTTAAACACAGTTATCCGTAGTGGAGAATGATCCACCTTGGCAAGTATAAGTTTTCACTATCAACCACGAGTGAGACCCTCAAGCACCAACCAGTGACTGGTAAGTTCACGACTGGGTTGTCCCATCAATGACTGGGAAACTAATTCACCCTCGAGCAAACTGCATAGATGTGGAAAACCCATGGTTTCAACAGGTTTCAAAAGTATGCAACTTCTAAGCCTGTTCGGAGGGGCTTGTTCGGGGATAACATCTATGAAGTTATATGCGCGAGATTCAACGCCAGATTCAACACACTGCTTTCAATAGATCCAGCTGTGCTATCTTGAAAGTTGTTCAGATAGAAAGTGTCCAGTGCTTTTGGCGGAAATCACTTTGTATCTGAATCCACCTCGGATGGATACCCTCTGGTAAACTAACATAAACACCTTTTTTAATGGGAAAATCAACTATACATGGCCCAGTTTCATTCATTTTCAGTAGCTATGTTAAATTACCAGAGGGTACATACATCTGAATCCGTTGCCTCAAATGGTGATACTGTGGTTGCGAAATCCTGCACCAATTGGTGCTTCATAGTTCCCAGTAGTTACCAACTGGTGTAAGATGTTGTCCATCAACGGTATGTTGAACCAACCAGCCAAAAAGATGCGCTTTTGTGTAGGGTATCCAAGAGTGGCCATGTAATCATAAGAGATATCTTAATTAGACCAATGGAATGTATATCACCATTTAGAATCATGGGTCACATAATCAGTCACATATGGGCGATATCCAAATAATTCCAAATATATGATTTTACATATTTTGGGTTAGATCCCATGTTGTTGATTATATAGTTATGTATATATATATATATATATATATCAAACATGTTTTTTGCTGATGAAATCTAGAATACAGTGGGTCACTCAAAGTACTACATATCCACCATGTACTCGTAGATATCCCGTGAATTGCCGCAACAAATTCGAGGATTAAAGTACTCACCCAAGGCTTTTCCATGATATCTGCTGGCTCATCCTCCAAGTCTCCCGGCACCTCGACTTTTCCAAGGAGATGCGCGGTCGAATGCTGGAAATTGACCCGCAACTTCAGAACAACCGATGCTTGGCGTGGGCTAAGCCTGGTGCCTGCTTCAAGGATCATCCCATGCATCGGTAAGTGATTAATAGCAGTGGTTAGTAAATTCCCGAAGTGGGTTATCGCAGTGATAAATTGGGATAAAACATGATAAACCTATGGTTACCCAAGAAAATCTAGTGGTTAATCATCATATCAACCCCGGAATAAGCACCCCCTTGATTGTTTGTTTGGGGGGGTTGTATTAATAGTTTTTTATCACTGTTTAATCAACAAGGGTAGAAAACAATCCGGAGTTGGCACTACTTGGGTTTTGAAAAAATCTCCCAACTCAGAACAAATTTTGCGGTTTGTAAAATTGAGCATGTTTTTACTTGTTTTGGGCCCGAAGCTTTTGGAGAGCATGAAGTACGGCATGAACCCATCTTTGGATTGTCCAAGTGAAATCAGGCACTTGCTCACTACTTGGGGTGCAGTTGGGGTAAAATGATATGACTAATTATGGTAAGAACTCCCATCAATTGGGATACAACCCCTCTTCCTATGGTTTTTCATATCTCCACAAATTCAGTTTACCAAGTTCACTGCACCCGTTTCACCCGCTTTTTTTACCTGAAATCGGAAAATCCCAGCCGATCTTCGGTGCCAAAATCATCACCCAGTCACCCCCGTTCTGTCGCCGTAGCCAGGACAGCTGCAAAATTGTTTAGTCGCTTGGGAAGACGCGTGGGATCCTTGATAGCAGTGAGGTGGACCGAGAGATGCCGTTTCAGAAAAGCCAATTGGGGATCAATGGGACCAATACATGGGATATGCTATGGGACTTGGGGATTTAGCGAGCTCGGGAAAATGGGGATTTTTCATGGGATATGAATCATATGAAGGACAATGATATTTTCTTAGAGTATTGAAAATGGCATTATGATGGCATTTGGCCAGCCACCATATGTGCCATGGTGCAAAGTTGGATACTATACCAATGTAACCAACAAAAGTGACAGGGGGATTGGCCATGGGGTTTTTCATGGCATTGACCAGCCAATGTATGGGATTTAAAGGGGATTAAATGGGATATGTTATGGGCTTGTAACCAACAACAATATTATCCCCATATTAGATGACTGTATAATCCAACTATTACTATTATAATCCAACTATTACTCTTATAATCCAACTATTACTCTTATAATCCAACTATTACTCTTATAGTCCAACTATTACTCTTATAATCCAACTATTACTATTATAATCCAACTATTACTCTTATAGTCCAACTATTACTCTTATAATCCAACTATTACTATTATAATCCAACTATTACTCTTATAATCCAACTATTACTCTTATAGTCCAACTACTACTCTTATAATCCAACTACTACTCTTATAATCCAACTATTACTATTATAATCCAACTATTACTCTTATAATCCAACTATTACTCTTATAATCCAACTATTACTCTTATAGTCCAACTATTACTCTTATAATCCAACTATTACTATTATAATCCAACTATTACTCTTATAGTCCAACTATTACTCTTATAATCCAACTATTACTATTATAATCCAACTATTACTCTTATAGTCCAACTATTACTACTATAGTCCAACTATTACCATTATAATCCAACTATTACTCTTATAGTCCAACTATTACTACTATAGTCCAACTATTACCATTATAATCCAACTATTACAGTCCAACTATTACTACTATAATCCTCGTTATATCCCACATTTCTCTTGCAGGGTCGTTCTATGTCAACCCCAGGAGTTGGGTTCGCGCTTCCTGCGTCCGCACGACGTCTCGGGCGCCTTATGCTCCGTGGCGGCGCAGCTGGGGACGCTGCAGCAGGAGCATCAGCGCCTTGGCCCCGGCAGGTCTTCGTTGCTTCAAGGTGAGTTCAGTTTCTTCCCCCCAAAAAAATGGGAAAATGTGGATCAAAACTGAGGTGATTTTCCTATGTTAAACAAGAGGGGAAATGTCCCACTGAATTGGTTGGTGAATAGGTGAACTGAGGAATTCAACCAGAAAACTCAGAGATTCATCCGGAACAAGTATCAAATCGGAGGATTTCATTGGGAGTTCAGGGAATTTGATAAGGATTTTAGGATGGGGTTTTCAAGGGACTTGACCACCATCTCATGGGATCTATATGATGGGGATTTAATGTTGATACAATGGGGATTAGTGGGATTTCAGATTAACTCTGATTAAAGAACGTTGGGTATCTAAGAGCAGCTATGATTTTACCGAGTTTTTTTTGGATAGTATATGATGCAGGTTGTTTGAAGGTGAATTCAACCCTTAAACAAGACTGCAAAAAGGTTGGTTCAGCAGCAAAAAGTTGGTTTTCGATGATACCATCGGAGAGGTCCGACTCTAGAGAAGTTCACCAGTGGTGTAAACATGTCCGTGTTAACATCTCCTATATGGAGAAAAATGGGAATATCATTGGTTTATTCCATATTCTCATATGGAAAATCAAAGATTATATAGTAAGTTAGTAAGTTTATCTTGCTTTGGGATTTGATGTTCATCAACCAATGATATTGGTTCTTATAGATTAAGATTACCCTCTGGTAAACTAACAGTTTGCTATTGAAAATGGCCCAGTCGAAAGTTCGTGGATTTTCCCATTCATAGCATGGTGATTTTCCATAGCAAACTGTTAGTTTACCAGAGGGTATATATATATATACATCTCATTGAAAATGCCATTTTTGATGGGTTACTTAGGAGTCATGATGATTTTCCCATCTTTACCAATATTTACCCATATTTACCAATCTTAGTTGACTGGACTGCTGCACCTCTCAGCACCGCGCCACGGCCTTCAGGGATTTCGCCAGCCTGGTGGAGTCGCAGGAGGCCGAACTCTTCCTGGTGCTGCCCAGGTTGGGAACGAGTGGAGGGATGATGACGATCCTGGTTACCCTCTGGTAAACATGGTAAAACCATAGGAAAACCATAGGAAGATAGTGATTTGATGGGATTTTCATGGGATGCATGATGATGTAGCCTCTGGTAAACTAACAGTTTGCTATGGAAAATGGTCATTTATAGTGGTTTTTCCCATAGAAAATGGTGATTTTCCATAGTTATGTTAGTTATGTTGAATGAATCCAACCAATCATGAGAATACCCTGTGGCTATTCAACCTAGCCATAGAAAATGGCCATCCCAATAGGATTTGAAGGAATGGCCATCCCCCAAAATGGGAAGAGTGGGGATTCACAAGCCATAGTTAATAGTTACCCTCTGGTTATTTCACATAGCTATGGAAAATGACTCATTTTATAAGTGATTTATGATGATTTACCTATGATGATTAGGACTAACCAGCCAATATATGGGGATTTGATGAATTCACATCACGCCATTACCTGATAACATTTCATTATTTGATAATACCCTGGGTTATTCATTGGGTTTTGATAACAAACCCGTGACATAGTTCTCAATAGTTCTTGTCCATATGTGTGATACGCATCCATCCCGATCAATATTCAGGATCAATGAATAACCCAATTATACGTAGCTCCACCTTTGCTGGAATGATTAACCAATATCCAAATGGTCAGTTAATTTTCAAAATGGAAAGTCGACAATTTGGGGAATCCAGACTAGTAAATGGAGCGATCTAGTGTGTGGCCTTGATCCGGTGTTAAATGTTAAATGTCATTTTTGATGTCAACCAGGGCTATTGATCATTGGGGAGGGGGGGTGCCATTGGAGCAGCAGATGATCACTATTTGGGGCTTCCCCCCCCCAATAAAGATAACTAATCCATAAGGGTTGCTTAATGCAGGGTTGACGTTGTTGGGTCATTCACTAGTTACCCTCCGGTCATTTAACATAGACCCTGTCAAATGGGGGTTGACAGATTAGTTTCCACTAAAAGATTGCTATTTTTAGGGTCTACGTTAATTTGGAGGAGGGTATCCAGAGTATCAATTGGAATGAGTTCATTGGTTGGCTAGATTTGGCTAAGTCTGGCCAAGTATAGTTATTGATATTGATTTGATGGACCTCAGTTTGCCTCAGGTGAATTGTCGGTGTTAAAATAGGATCCCATCTATTTGGGAAAGCTAGCTAGCTTGAATAATCTATGATTTCCACCACCTTATTTGGTGAAACTTGCCGAACCCATTTTTTTTTTGCGTGATTTATTGGGGATTGTTGATTTTGGTGAATCTTTGGGGAGAGTGTTTACCACCAATCAGATTTCTATCAAGCAAAAATGTTCTATCAAGTGGGCATACGTATATTTGGTCCATCTCAGCTGTGTTTTGACGTTCCCTTGTTGATATTGTTTACCAGTTCTCTGTATTGTTCCAGGGATGCGGGACAGCAACTTTTGAACCGGCTGCATCAAAAGACGAACGAGAAGGCGACTGGTGCCGCTACGGCTTGAGCGTTTCGATGCTGCGGAGCTCCGCGACCAGAATGCAGACTTGTGAAGCATCCCTGCCTAGAGCTGGGATTATTAGAGGATATAACATAACTGTAGTTATAAACCCCCATAAGTTGGGATGTAACCCCTACTATGATCAAAAAATATATATACTTCATTGTTTCCTTTGTTGTTTTGTTGATGTTTGACCATATTGCCTCTTTCAAGATTTTACGAAGCACGTGTGTCACTTCCTCCTGCAAAGGCTTTCCATGCAACGGATGCAACCCCCTCATACCCCCTCACTATCCCATCCCTCATCTTGGGCTCCCAAAAGAAAGAACATAGTTCTGTTTGAACATGGGGTGCACCCAAATATTCCAGCGAATCATCATTTTCTGCACTCAAATTGGCCACAAATTGAGGTATCCCCTCTCTTATGGACAAACCCCGCAGTGGAAGCTTTACAAGCAGGGTAGGTGTTCAGTCCAATCATGCCCTTTCAAAACTACATCATTTTCAGGAAGCTTGAAGCTTCCAATGTATTTCAACATATAGAAACCATGCCTGTTGTTGAGTTCTTCTTCTCCTTCTTCTCGTTCTTCTCGTTCTTGTTTGTTTTTGTTATTTCTGTTACTGCAAAAATCATAACTCACAACTTACTTGTGCTTAGTAGGGAATGGGGGTTGCTGGGATGATTATTGATGGAAATTATAGGTCATTCCCCCATTCCCTGCTAAGCACCAGTAAGACAATGAGTTTGTTTGTTGGCCATGCTGGGTCAAGTTCCTGGGTCCAGTTCTTGGCGCCGCAGGCTGGTATTGCTATGTTCTCTTGTCACTTGGTCACAGAACTGGAGCCTGGCGACCGCCAGGTGTGGAAAACATGGTTATTTTGATCATTGTTCCCCACATCTTTGTGTGGGGTTGTTGTTTTTTGTTGTGTACCCGTCGCCCGTCCGCCCGCCTCCTCCTCCCGCCGGCTTGCTCACACACAACTTGCTNTTTTTTGTTGTGTACCCGTCGCCCGTCCGCCCGCCTCCTCCTCCCGCCGGCTTGCTCACACACAACTTGCTCACACACAACTTGCTCACACACAACTTGCTCACACACAACTTACTCACACACAACTTACTCACATACAACTTACTCACACACAACTTACTCACACACAACTTACTCACATACAACTTACTCACACAC
>BGPT01002637.1:36825-49250 GCA_003297045.1 Symbiodinium sp. clade C Y103
CACAACTCTTCCACTCACAGCTCTCTCACACACAACTCTTTCACACACAACTCTTTCACACACAACTCTTTCACGCACAACTCTCTCACACACAACTCCCTCACACACAACTCTNCACTTTGTCACACACAACTCTTTCACACGCAATTCTTTCATCTGCTGCGGTACCTATTGGAAGAAGTTGACATGTGGGGTTATCCGGTCCTATAATTTAAAGGGAATTGTGATGAACTAAGAAAATTGTGATGAACCATCAGCAGAAAAGAAGGTAATTGCATTATCCATTACAAACAAACTAGTTAGATAACTAAGTAGTTTAACTAAAAAAAGGAAATCATTTATTAGACAACTAATTATTGATTAATGAATGGGAGAATGAACATTAGCTAACAGTTATAAATATGATTGATTAGACAATCAACAGCACTCCTTGATATTGAATATTGTTGGGACATGTTGGGACTATGTGATGAGTTAATGGGATCAAGAACGAATTATCTTTCGACAAATACCCACAATATGACATGGGTCCTGAAATGTAGCTAAGCCCAATTTCATAGATCATCTATAACTTTACCAGAAATAGTTGGTAAATAGAAAAATCCTCAATTGTAGGCCTCAGATGATCAAAATTGATCCATGCCCAAGGGTATTTGACCAGAAAGGATTTTCTGCCATCCGTGGCCTTGAGGATGCCCCGTGTGCCACGCACCCCACTTTGCCCGCTCGTGCCCACACGGGGTGGCCAAGTGCCGCACACCTTGAGGAGCTGATCCAGCGCAGTTCACCATGGAAAATCCTTTCAACCCACCAGGCAGCAGGCTCTCCTTGGGCTCTGCAACTGAGTAGCGAGTTCGCTACCCAGTGCAACGAGTCCCCAACGTGGAGTACAAGTCTCACAACAATGGCGCAACGGGCCACGGGCCGCCCCTAGCTGCCGTGCCCCTGCTTGGCTGCCATGTGACCTCTGTGAGGAAATCCGCCTGCTGAATGAGCAAAATGTAGGGGGTTTTCCTAAAATGGTGGTACCCAAAAATGGATGGTTTATAATGGAAAATCCTATTAAAATGGATGATTTTGAGGGTACCCCTATTTTAGGAAAGCTCCATATGTTGTACCCAGATGTGCACCAAATGCAACAGCACTCAGCTGACTGCCTCCCGCGATCACCAGGACCTGAGCAGACGAACTGATCATTTTTTGGGTGCCAGCCGATGAGCCCCAAAGTTCGGATCTGTCCGAAAACGGGGTAGATTGTACCCCAAAATGATGAGGAACCACATGATTTTGGGCCTACCCCATTTTGCTCAAACTCATGTTTTTCATTTCAATTCGGAACAACAATGTTTTCGGTGGAGACGGCTGCCCACTATCAAAGTATCATGTCAGCTTCTTTGCAATTTCTTTTCCCACACAATGAACCAAAGGATATATCCCGCATGACCATTCAGCTTGGCGGTAGTCAATGGACCTTACAAATATGGGCAAAAGTAAAAATATAAGATCCTTGGGACCAGAAGACCTAGCAGGATCCGCTAGGCTCTGCGGAAATCATCCCCGGACCCTCCCCCCAACCCCGCTTCTTAGAAGTTGCGCAACATAGATGGAATTGCTCGATTTTCTGTCAAACCATGCCAGTTGGGGGCAGTGACCCCTCTTTTTATAAATATATATTATATAAATATTATATATATATATATTATATATATATATATGTTTTATTTATTTACTTATTTATTTACTTATTTATTTATTTATTTATACATCCAATCAATATGTTTGACCCAAGTCGGCTCAAAATTACGACCCGTGACATTGAGAGTATCAACCTTTTGACCGATACTGAATGTGCCCCCCGTTATCGATTGGCTTCTATCACCATGGAAACTAGTTATATAATGTTATATAGATATATCTTGCATAACTTGTTGTGTTTTACCAACAGAAACCTATCCTTTGGGGGCCTGCGATGCCAAGGCCGGCCCGGAGAGGGCCTCGCCCTTCACCGCCACGATGCTTCCCAGCCATTTTGAGGAGGCAACATATTCGATGAAAAGTGGCTGGAAGAGGAAGGTGTTTGAAGCCCTGGATATAGGGATAATACGGCGGGATTGCTCCAACCCACTATAGGTAAATCATAGCCACCAGGATGGTAAATGGGCCATTTTACCTTTATATTTATCCAATTTACCCGCCTTGTACCTGGGGTGTTTGGAGCAACCTTGCATGGTGATAAAGGGGATACAAAAGGTTAATCATTCCGTATATATGGTTAGCCTCCCATTCCAACAAGTTGTTGGGAATGGGAGGCGTTTGAAGCCATAGATATGGGACCTATGGGAATTGATTGGGGTTTAATTTCGGAATGATATGGGATAATGGTGCTTATGATATATAGTTATATGATATTGTGTATATATATATATACATTATGGTGCTACATGGCATGACAATATGAAGAGAAAAGAGATAAGGTCAATCATTCAAACAAGGAGTATAATCCAAACCGTTAGCCACCTGTATGGCCCGAAGCCTTACAAGATGTGCCTTGGCTTCGCAAGAAAGACCTGGATCTCAAACACTCCTCCATGTATGGCTTAACATAAAACCAAGCAAACTTACCGTCACCTATAGTCGCCTTCGAGTTTACACAAATACATCCCCCGAAACGATCTGATCTCTACCCTCCCAGCTCCAACATGAAACCATCCAATGCACAATCTTTCAGCTGAACCCAAGAACAATTTAGATCGTTTGTTGTTCGGCCTCTTTTTGAAGATTCATATGCCCCACATGCAGTTTTTGACTTCAAATGCTTGCTGGGCAATGGAGACTGGATTTGGTCATTTCATTGGGGCAGTCACCTGGGCAGGACAGACTTTTGCAGAACATTTTGGATGGCTGCAGCCATTTGGGCAGCCACAGAGGAAGACCATCGGAACATGCTGTCACTCAATGGTTTGATGCGAGACTACGAGCACCGCCTCAAACACGGCAAAGCTGCCAGCGAGAGCAGGACTCAAAGAGCCATGGACTGAGTGTAAAAACCATGTTGAAGCACCAGCGAAGAATAATGTGGCAGACCCAAAGAGGAAACCATCCCTAACATTACCATCAATCAAGTGCATAGACCATCCCAAATGGCAGGTTGATTATTGGGTTTACCGTAGTACTGAATATACCAGCTCTTGGCAAACATCTCACTTGGTGGATGTCAAACCTGCCAATCTCTAGATGGTTGTGAGAGACGATTCCCAGACAGCGGGCCCGGGCGATGTTTAAATTGGACACTATGCTGTGACATTGCGCAAAGGTGTACTGTATTGACAGTGATTGGAGATCCATACTTGGTAACTTGATGCCTCACCCCACTTATAAAGTCAGTGGGTTAGTTCAGCCAAGTTTCAAGTGGACTGACCCTACTTAGCTCACTGATAACCAGGGTTAGAACCACGTGGTGGCTTGATCAACATTGTATCGACATGTGGGTAGTTCATTTGCTTGACCAGGTCATGTATCAAAGTCAGGGGAATGTCCCACAAAAACTGGGCTGACCACCACCATTCACTACCATTTCAATAGGCTTAACTTGGATTATGGCATAATTTGTGGCTGGAATCGGGAGCCCATTAATGTGGCAATATGGCTGGCTGGGAGCTTCTAGTGTCCAACCGACGTTGCTGACGTAATATATACATAGTTAATGCGGATTGCCGATGGTGTTGGGGGGACTTCAACCTACCTTTGAATACATTTGCAGCACAAAGAGATATATGGCAGTGGTGTTTTCATTTCTGACTTCCAGCAGCTGAAGCTTTAGATCATCTCTGACAAGGACGGCTCACCCGGAAACTCATGGTACATTTCTTTGGTATGGCCGCCAGCTGAAACCAACATGACAAGACCTCTCAGAAAAAGATAGAAAAAAGTGAAATCCTACCATAGGGATAAATTGAACGTTATTTACTTTTTTGGGGTTATTAGACTACTCGTACCGAAAATGACACACTCCATACCCCATTTTTGCGCCATAGCCAGGGTGAACTCTTTTCCTCTGATCCCGTCAGGTCAGTGAAGGTGATGATCTGGGTTCCGCGGTGTGAAAGATGTGACCTTGGAATGCGGTTTCTCCCAAAGTTTAAAGCAACATCAATCATATGAGTTTGTTTCCAAATTGGGTATATTATCTCAGAATTCCAATTTTCGGAATTTCACATTGTGACAAAATGACAAACTATCGGATTTGGGGTTGCCATGTTTTCAGACAAACGAATGATGTTGTTGTCGAAAGCTTAGTGATCTACGATGATTTGCACCACAATCACCACGGAATTGTAGGTTGAAATGGAAGAAAAAATGATCATGGTCTTTTCCAGACAAACCCATGTAGTACAAACAAACACATGAACTTTGCGATTAAAAGGACTAGGTTTTGGGGGTTCTGGACAAGCCTAGATGAACCAGAGAGAGTGCAGCTGGACCAGAGACATGAGGATATCATTGGCAAAATCTAGACCCAGAAAACTTGGGATAAAATACTTGGAGGCTCATCCCATTTTGTAACTGGTTCATACCCTCTGGTGAACTAACATAGCTATGGAAAATCACCATTTTTCATGGGAAAATCCACTATAAATGGCAATTTTCAATAGCTATGTTAGTTCACCAGCAAATTTATGATGGTGGAATCAGCATGGGTCCGTGGAGATTGCCCCGATTCCACCCCACAGTGCTACAATGTTCAATGTTCAAAAGTATTGCATTTTTGGGGAGGTATACACCCCATGTTCAGACACACCCGTATCCATTGTTCCTTGGTGAATGGTTGATGGTTAAATAGATTTCAATACGTATTCTTGATGGTTAAATCCTTATTTGGGCTGAATCTAATTGAATCCAATTGTTTTTCCCCGTCAGATCTTCATGAAATTCTCCCTATGTCCCATATATTGGCTGCCTAATCCCTCAAGATGATCATTTTTAGTTGAGTAAATCATATATCCCAAGTCTCCAAAGAATTCCCATACTAGTTGGTGAACTCTCTTTGAAATCCATCTGGTCATTTCAAGGTCTTCATTTTTCCCGAACTGCTGAGTGGACGCTCGGCCGACATGACGATGTGGATGGGGGGATGGTCCAAAAAGCTACCGATGAAGATGGGAAGCCAATGGGTGGTAGTTGTTTGATATGGGGTACCCTTTGAGAAATTCAGATCGACTCTGAAAATCACCAACTTTTAGTGGAAGCTAATCTTCCAACCCCTTGATGGCAGGGTCTACGTTAATTTACTGGAGGGTATATTTTGTTGGATTGACGCTAGTTAGGGGTACTTGGGTGCAGAAAGCAAGCAGATGTGCAGTTTGCTCACAATGTTGCTGGTGGAAATCCGAACAAAATCGCAAGCCCAAGATTCTGCTGGTGAAAAGGCCATGATTTCTTGTCCAATCGGATTGTCCCTTGAAGTCAAACCAGCTTCACAGAACCTGCTTCCTATTGACTGCATCACATTTTATAACCTTGGTTGAGTATACTCCGGTGTAGACGTTTTTTCGCAAGAAATGGGGACATACATCCATCCATACATATGTATACTGACCAGCTGAAAGCTGTTTCTTTTTGCTACCCAAGATTAGCATATGGAGGTTTCCTAAAATAGGGGTACCCCCAAATCATCCATGTTATTTTCGGATTTTCCATGAAATAAACCATCCAGCTATTTGGGTACCCCCAGCCATTAGGAAACCCCCATATAGATTCCCCATGTTGAAAGCTGGCTGGTTGTTTTTTGCCGGCTATCGAAGATTAGCATATAGATTTATATATATATATATATAGAGAGAGAGATTCCCCATGTTAACTTTCCCTGGTTTCAGTTTCTATCACTGGTTTCAAGAGCAGCGCTCAGGGCTGAGCTTTTGAAGAAGTTCAAAGACCTGGAACAAGAACGCTCCTGGCGGCAACTCGTGTGGGACCAGCCCAGTGGGATTTCATGGTGATTTAATGGGACATCAAGGCGATATTTACATATTATATACATAATATATATATATACATATATATGAACCAACTTAATATTTAATAGTATTTGATTTGATGATGCGATGCCGTTTAAATTGAATTACGTTTGTTGGATGTAAACCCTTAAACGGCGGTTTTATGATGATAATGATCTGGATTTGAGGCTTGTGTGATGGGGATATAACGGGTATAAAACGATTCTTGAAATGGATTTTCTTGGGATTTCGTGGGACTTCATGACATATGTAACCAAGTATCACCAGCTGAATATGATCTGTTGTTGGCGTGACTGAAAATGCAACATACCTTGCAGGCAACTTGGGTAAACTGATCATCCAGTAGATCCAGAAATGACCCGAAAGGATGACCCTACTTTGTCGACCATGGGTTTCTCGATATCTATGTGGTGCATCTGAAAAACCACAATTCAGAACACGTCAAAATTGGGAAAATGAATGAACATGATGATTTTTTCGATGAAATTTTTATGTGCTTGACAATGTTTTGAGACAAAGAATATATCATGCTGAAGCGCATCCTGGCGACAGCTTGACCACAGGAAAGTTCGTCAACGGAGTCAACTGCCTGTCAGCCATCTTTAATGCGACCTCCACTTCACCTTGGAAAGATGAGGGTTGCTATTCGGGGAACCGTCAAGAATGGGCCAAATAAGCTTTGGGAATTATGATCAAAGATGGATTTCAAACGTCATGAGGCAAATTCCACAATGGCACATGATGGTTGCAGATATCTGTGAAATCTATAGATCCCATCGCGGAAATGGATTCCGTTCAAGGTTTTATACATCCAGATTGGATGGTTGATCACTAAAAGTTGCCAATTTTCTAGCTCCATTGTACCTGATGTTTGACCTGTAGGTAAACACCATCGGGGACACTAGTGAATCACCGGACTCAAAGCCTGATTTTTAGGGGGGTCAACCCTCCTGTTTTGTTGATCAAATCTCCATTTCGGTGATGTTTTGTTCTCGAAAAGCTTTACGGGTAAATTCAAGTACATATGGGCATGGGTACATTTAAGACCCATGGGTCCACAGATGTTGGCAATTCGTCACTGACCATGCATTTTCTGATTTTCACCCAAAGGGAAATCCATGGCTTTAGCAAAATGATCTACAAAATACTAGAAAAGGTTGGTTTTCCATATGGAGGTTTCCTAAAATAGGGGTACCCCCAGATCATCCATGTTATTTTCGGATTTTCCATGAATTAAACCATCCAGCTATTTGGGTACCCCCATTTCAGGAAACCCCCATATAGATTCCCCATGTTGAAAGCTGCCTGGTTGTTTTTTGCCGGCTATCCAAGATTAGCATATATATATATATATATATAGATTCTATATGTGAAATTTCCGTCGTGCTCCCGTTTTTTGACGTCACCTGTTTCCCGCTCCAGCGCAGGGAAAATGCCTTGCAGGGCCCATCCAGCGCACAGGATGAGCCGATGAAGGTTGGGCTGTTGGGACGTTTCGATCCGTCAGTAAATCAAGCTAAATGGGTTCTTCCACATAGCACATGTAACAATAAATGGGGGTTTCCTAAAATGGTGGTACCCAAATAGCTGGATGGTTTATAATGATTATAATGGAAAATCCGAAAATAAAATGGATGATTTGGGGGTACCCCTATTTTAGGAAACCTCCAAATGGAAACAATTATCAGCTATGCTTAGTAAGCAGTTTCGAAGTGGGATGATGGACAAAGGAATGCGGATTTTGACCAACCATTTTTGCGTGGGATTTGAGGCGCAGAAGTTGGGATTCGACACATGAAGCAAGAATTTGACGAACAGAAAGATCTGAGCACCTGAAGTGAAGGTCCAGTGTCATTTTTTGGGTCACAATTGGGCGATATTCCCAGGCATGCGCTTTAGATAGAAACCTCATATGCACGTTTTAGGGACCTCAGGTTGTTATTGAACATTACAACATTCTGGTTGGAGGCTCTCCTTGGCTGTTTGTTGCGTTGTTTTCCGTTAGCCATGAGTGAAGAAGATGGTGTCACGCGAAAGATGCTCACTTTTTCATGGGATAGCTCTAGCACCCCCCAAAGAGGTAGAATTTTAGTAAAATTGTGATATAATGTGATAGTTTTTGCATGTTTTTGCCTGTTCTATCTTTTTGTTGGGGTCCTATGCAATTAATTAACCATGTTTATGTGTATTGATGACGCGTCCCACCCATGTTTTCTTAGGGTTTCGCATTGGTAGTACCTTTCCCAAAAATAGATAAAAATTGCAGGTGGGGCCAGTTAGTCCCAGACAAACCCCAGTTGATAAATTAGGGGGAACCCAGAAGACAGCGATAAAAAGACAGCGATAAAAAGACAGGGACGAAAAGACAGGGACAACAAGACAGCCATAAAGAGACAGCCACAAAAATACAGCCATAAGCTAGGAGGATCTGCCCTTCGATAGTCAACATCGCTAGCTGGTAAATCCCCGAACCATATGGAGGTTTGAATAGGAAAATCATCAAAATAGATGGGGATTTTCCATTACCATGGTTGATTACCAGAGGCTATTCCCAAAATTCATAATTCCATCATTATGGTCAATGCTATCTTTCATTCTAATTATATCCCCATAAAGTGGGTTGTATCACTATATCTCCCATAATATCATTATAATCATGATGTAATTGTCTATACAGTGTGTCAACAATTCATCCCCAACAGCCCCATCAACCCATCAACTCTTCTCGCAGGCGTTCTTGACGCAACTTGAAGCGTTGGGTTTCGAACTCACACGCCGAAGGCGCAGAAAACTAACCCGAAACGTCGATCAGCTGGACAGCAAAAAAGTAGGGTGACCTTGAAAGGATACTGAATGATACTTGGAAAGCTGGCAATTGTGAGTATGTTTCATCGGGAAATTCATGGGATGTTTCTTTCATGGAACCAACTGGATGTAATCGGAATACAAACTAATCGTAGTGATAAAATGAACTATTTCAAGAGCATGTGATGGGGATACCAACAATCATGGGGATATGTCTATATGAGATATTTGGGGAGACCAGCTGGATAGGTCGTGACGAGTCTACTACGACTTAATCTTTGCTGTAAATCAGGCATTATTAGAGTAACCAGAGTTTTTTTGCAGGGTATAGATCTAAGGCTGGCATGACTTCAGCATGACTTTTTCCGCTGGCCGGGATCCAAACTGCTACATCAGGGCGAATACCCTCCGCTAATCAGACATGGCAATCGAAATTCCTGGGGGGAATACCCTCCTGTAAATGAAGATTGTAGTGACTTTAGTGCGAAGGTCACCTACAGTAACTATACATGTCTGATTTTCTAGCAGGCCATGTTTGATTACCGGAGGGGGTAAGCATGGCTACTCAGTCAGGTCCAACCATATCATGTAGGGTCCAGTCACCTGGTGCTGAATCATCCCAGTACGATTCCAGCTTTCAACATCAAAAAGCACGGCAGAATCGATGTATCATGACTTATCTCATCAGCAACCAGCTAAATTTCATTGATGTTTTTGCAGGGGTACAGTATCTGTGCTGAAGGATTATCCCATAAGGTGGTGTTCCCCTACTTAGCTAAGTTGGTTTTTTTTAATAGGTAGGGGTTCACTGTTTGGTTATGGTAGATATATCATGATATTATCCATCGTTGTGAACATTGGTACCAATTTTTAATCGTTCTCGATTCATGAAAGACATTCAGCAAACCGGAAACCAAGCCCCGGAGACCATGATTTATCCTTTGAAATTCTGGATTTCCTTGACCAGGTGATGCCCCATACTTGGCCAACTTGGTTTATCGCTCCCAAGTTACTCGGGTTTATGGCCCATATTGAACTAGTATTCATGGTTATGAGCAGGCTTGGTTTACATTTTATAACTATAACTTAATTGGTATGCATGATGGATATATCGAAGTAATTTGACAAAGTTGCAAAGCCACTACAATTTTCGGGATTTCGCTAGTTGTAATTTGTTTCATAGACCCTGTTAACAATAGATATATCTACCATATACCATAGAATTCACCTAGTTAGACAGTTAGACACCCGCTTAACTTGCAAGGCCAGAGGAGTGGAACAGCTGCTGCTCCTTGCTGCTTCGATGCTCCATGGCCGTCTTGGACAAGGCAGGATGAAAATTGTTGGCAGCGAGGAAATTCCACGGGGAGGAATGGGGAAATCATCTACCAATGTGTTCCATTGTTGTTTGATTTACCCTCTGGTAAACTAACAGTTTTCTATTTAAGTTATGGTTATAGAAAATTCGTGGATTTTCCCATGAATAGCATGGTGAGTTTCCATAGTTATGTAACAGTTTACCAGAGGGTAAGGATTATTTCACGTGATTTAGATAGTTAAAGTCATTTTCCCAGTTGAATCGAAAAGAATCACCTTGATATATCAGCTTTAGTGGTGGATTTTGTATTGATCCCACTTTGGCTGTTGGTTTTCAGCCTGGCGAATGAGTCCTCGGACTAGCAGTAAGGTTCTTCCGCTTTGCATGGGAAGGCAATGGGCAATTGGCAAGTGGGAAAAATCACAGCCACCCGGCCATGGTGCCACAAGCATCATGGGATTCAACCCCTGGGTTGGATCTCACCACTTCAATCATATACATTATCCATTATTCACTGGTGAAATCTCTATTGTTGCTGGTTAAGTAATGTTAAATACCTACTTTGAGTGGCAAAAAAAACACCATGGTTGGTTGTTGCTAAATCAAATTCCCACATATCATATTGTTTTATATATACATATTATACATTGTATACTTACATATGTAGATATATATATATATATGCGTGATATCCGAATTACATCCAAAAAAAAAAATAGTACATATCCTGGATTTGCTGAAGATGATCTCTATTTTTAGAATGGGAAATCCACTACTTGGGGAATCTAAAGGGAATATAGTTATCTTTTTGGGGGCTTCCTTGAGCAAATCCGAGATATGATTGCTGGTCAGATCCTCATCTGCTCCATGGTGCTGGACTATTGATCAACAGTTGGGCCATTATTGGGGTACCCTCTGGTAAACTGTTACATAACTATGGAAAATCACCATTTTTCTAGGTAAATCCACTATAAATGGACCATTTTCAATAGCAAACTGTTAGTTTACCAGAGGGTAAATGTTGGGTAAATCTTCCAGCACCATGGAGCAGATGGGGTATTTCCCATGAATCGACCCACCGCGCCAGACAACTACGGACTCCACCTGAGGGCAATGCCAACGCACCTGGGGACCCGGCGGCAGAAGCTCCGCCGAGGCGATGTGGTTCACCGGTGGACGGTACCCATTTGGCGGCGAGTTCAGGTCGAGGTGATTGAAAAATGGAGAAATTGATGGAAATTGATGATAAAACCATTGGATTTCCATAGAACTGAGCATATGTCATATACATATATAATATATAGTCTAGAGTTATATTAATATACGTATAAACACAAAGTAATATATACCTTGAGTTTCCATATCCCAAAAAGAAGGGTTTGCAAAAGATCCTACTTTTCAGAGTGAAAACCTGGTTTCCCTTTGGCTGCATCGTTGGCGGCTTGTGACACGGGTTCTTTACGTGTTTTTGCTAGATATTTAGGCATTTTTACAGGATACGGGTTTTCAACGGGTTAGTAACACTAGGTTTTCCTCCAAAAGCAGGTTTTCGGTACCAAAACCCTTTTTTCCCCACATCTTTGTGTGGGGTTGTTGTTTTTTGTTGTGCACCCGTCGCCCGTTCTCCTCCTCCTCGTCCTCCTCCCGTCCTACTCACCCATACACAACTTACTCACATACAACTTACCCACACACAACTTATTCACACACAACTTATTCACACACAACTTATTCACACACAACTTATTCACACACAAATAACACACAGACAACTTACTCACACACAACTTGACGACACACAACTTGGTCACGTACAACGTACACACACACACACAACTTGACAACACAACTTACTCACACACAACTTGACAACACAACTTACTCACACACAACTTGATCACACTGACGACACACAACTTGATCACATACAACTTACTCACACACAACTTACTGACACACAACTTACCGACACACAACTTACTCACACACAACTTGACAACACAACCTACTCACACACAACTTGACAACACAACTTACTCACACACAACTTGTGGCAAGCGTGGCACTTGGCCACATGGGCCTTCACTTTGTGTGGCAGGCGTGGCACTTACGGCATTGGGCTGGGTCTGGTGACGCGCTTGGTTGCCGCTGATGCCGCATCATTCCCTTCACTTTGTGTGGCAGGCGTCGCATTTGGTGACATGGACCTTCACTTTGTGTGGCAGGCGTGGCACTTGGCGACATGGGCCTTGACTTTGTGTGGCAGGCGTGGCACTTACGGCATTGGG
>BGPT01002637.1:55389-78785 GCA_003297045.1 Symbiodinium sp. clade C Y103
ACTAACTAACTAACTAACTAACTAACTAACTAACTAACGACTACTACTACTACTACTACTACTACTACTACTACTACTGCTACTACTACTACTACTACTACTCCTCCACCTCCTACTCCTCCTCCTCCTCCTCCTACTACTACTACTACTACTACTACTTCGTACTACTACTACCGCTGCTGTTTACCCAGGCTTGTCGAAGGAGTTCCTGCTCAAGGCACTGGACCCCTTCGACACCCATGTGGTCGTCATGTACGACGACCACCTCCTGCAGCCGTGCGCTGCTGCCGTCTATGAGGTGCATCACAACCGTGCTGCGCTTTACCNCCTTCGACACCCATGTGGTCGTCATGTACGACGACCACCTCCTGCAGCCGTGCGCTGCTGCCGTCTATGAGGTGCATCACAACCGTGCTGCGCTTTACCTGGTGGCCGCCGTTGCGGCCATAGGACGGCAGCTCATGCGGGGCCTCCTTNGCAGCCCTGCGCTGCTGCCGTCTATGAGGTGCATCACAACCGTGCTGCGCTTTACCTGGTGGCCGCCGTTGCGGCCATAGGACGGCAGCTCATGCGGGGTACCTACATTCATGCGCGTATCCCCCACGCGGCAGTCGCAGACCATCCGCTTTCGTGATGGTCTGCACTGCGCTGTGATGCACGAAAGCCACGCACAAAAAGCCCTTCGCCGCATGTCCTGGCGGAGGGCAAGATTGTGCGTGGCCACACACCACCCACAAACACACCAACAGACACACACACACACACACCAGCACCCATACACAACACACACACACACACTCAACACACACACACATACACATACACACACACACACAACACACACAACACACACAACACACAACACACACACACACACAATACACTCGGGACACACAACACACACTGGGAACATAACATTCACAACACACACAACACTCCCAACTCACACAACACACACACTACACACGCACAACAAAAACCCACACATACATACACGCACACACACATACATATACATATCCGCACAGGCACACACCTCTATCCTAAACAGCGTTTGCACACTCCCCCTTCCTCTCTTCTATTGTGGCCATCTGCTCTTTACACTTCTATTTGTGTGCACTGGAAGAAGTTGACATGTAGGGTTATCCGGTCCTATAATTTCCTTGGCTCGAGAACCTGTTTTTGTCCCGCAACCCACTTTTTTCAGGATATGGAAACCATAGGAAACCACTGGGGCAAATCAACTGGATGGGTCGTGGCTAGTAAGACGTAGGTTTTTGTCATATGAGGATACCAACCTAACCAGGAAAATCATCAACACTTTTGGGCAGTGTGTCTAACATTGGCTTTGGATATGTTTAAAATGATAGTTTTGAACACTTGTATTTCAGAAGGTGTTTTTGTCGGGGTTGAACTGTTGGTAAATGATGATGTTTTTTGGTGCTCCTTTTGCTGAGACTAGTCCTTTCCAGGGTTTCCAGGAGCAGATTTCAGGCATATTCATTCTCATCCAAAATGGACTGAACCAATCAAATGGCCGAAATCATCAGTAACCATCAAACCCGGTGGGCCTTCTTTAAATGTTCTTTTGGGGAGGTATCCTTCAACTTGCATGAGATCAATCAACAAATTTCGCAAATGTTTATAAGAGAAGCCTCACGCAGTTCATGAAGCAACCTGAACCTCGGCTCCATCGTGCGGCAGTGGACTTTTCGATTCTTGCCTGTGGAACCAAAGAATGGCGTTCCCAAATTCGATTTAGCACCCAACAATGGGCTCTCAGCAGTTGGAACCTATCCTGGTTGGCTACTTAAACAGTGAAAGACAGATTGGTGCCCCAAGTGGTGTTGTTCACTTCAGCGATGAATATTCTTTCGTTAAAGATTGGTTTGGCAGGTTAAACGGTTTATATTTGATGATATTATATAGTACAACTTCAATGGGAAGATAGACTAACATTAGTTTTTTACAAATTACCATCTGGTAAATTAACATAGACCCTGGCAGATAGGAATTGGAAGATTAGTTTCCTCTAAAAAAAATAGCTCTTCTCAGGGTCGAACTGTTAATATACCAGAGGGTATCCAAGATTGTGATAGTGTGATGTTCAAACAGACTGTGGTTTGACATGTCCTCTTGGTCGAGCCAACAGCAGCTCCTGGTGTTGTTCGGCATCTGGTCCTTGGCCCCTCGAGAATACCCTCTGTTCAACTAACAGTTTGCGAACTTGAAAATGACCATAGAAAGTTCGTGGATGTTCCCATGAATAGCATGGTGATGTTCCATAGTTATGTTAGTTAGTTTACCAGAGAATACAGATGGTATCTTCAAAATGAAGCCTTAAGCCCTGGCTGCTTGATACCCTAGGTCTCCTGGAAGTCGCTTAAAATGTCGAGTCAATCTAGAGCCCCTTGTTGCAGTTCAGCGGGATCTTAGAGTGTGGGCAGGACATGGCAGGACACAGATGCCACTGACAACACCCGATGAGCAGGCATCAAGTTCTATTTTGGTATCTCAAAAATCATGTCAATCATTTCTCTTTGTTGTGTGTTAAATGTGAATGAAAAATACATGGCGATTAGTGCATGAAATGGGTGATGTTGTGACACCATTCCATCATGAGTTCCGCCATCAAATTTCTTGGGAAATCTTTGGATTTAGATGTTGGATTGCCTGAAATCCCAGCGTGTCATGCGACTGAAAATTCTCGTTGAACCAACTTCTCTGCAAGGAGAAGGCTACAAACAATGATTATACTAACACCCAAAAGGATAGAAGAATGAAGCTTTACTATTTTGATGGTGATTTACTGTTTCTATCTTTTTCGGGAGGACTATAATGAATCTCAATCAACAAAAAAGTCGTTTGCCCAATTGATTGGCAGATCTTCAATCCGGCAAGCCTTGTACCCAGATATCCCAGATATCCAGGATGGAGTACAGCCATACACTTAGACTTGTAGCGTTTTTTTGGGAGTGGATTGGTTTGCCATTCATCCCACGGCATTAACAAAGCAACAGATATCTCAAAGCAACGCACCTTTGAACTGCCCTCGTACTGCGAGTCTTTCGCAACATTTAAGCCGACGAGCAAAGGGACAACAGTGCTGCTGCGCGAGCATGATCAGGGACGGCCTTATGGGATTGAATTCCCAAGCAGTGACCAAAAGCCATGTTCATTAGCTACTAATTGTGGTAGTATATCGGTATACCCCAATTTGTTTCGCCATTTTGATAGGGGAAATGGTGATTGACCAGCAATTTATCGTTTAAATCAACCCCAGATTGATAGAGCCTAACTGTTCTTTGGGGGGTACCCCCCAAAATAATGATAAACTACGCTGAAATTGGTACCCCCCCCCCATTATATAATAAACTGGGTGGTCATTATATACAATAAAGTGGGAGGTTATTTATCCCTGGGAGTATCATAATCCACGAGCCATGAACCGGGAATCCCTATATTGACTTCCCATAAGAAAGGGATTGTCCAGTACTGCCGGGGATTTTGCGCGGCTCATTTGGGGGCGACCTTCCATGATGCAAAGGTATACCCCCAGTGACCAACCAGTCTTTGCTGGAGTTGCATCAGCATTTGAGCCACCGCACTCCTCATCTCCATCTCATGACCAGAAACAAAGCACATACCCTCTGGTACTCTAGCATAGCTATGGAAAATGGCCCGAGATGGTAGATTATTTGCTTTCTTGAGTGGTTTTCCACAGCAAGATGTTAGATGACCAGAGGGTAGAAGTGATAGAAGAGTTAGAAAACCTCGAGGCCATGATTTCAATACTATGTTGGCATCAAAAAAACATGTCCCATCTATTTCGGATTTCCTATCTTCATGGAAATTTGCTTCGTTCGATGTCTCTCGCACAGCAGCGGCGCCACAAGTCACTGGCTGGACGTAAGGCAGGTCCTTGGAGTGGGCGATCCTTGGTGGATTTCACCAAAGAATCCAAAACGCTTCTGACTGAGCATCTTATCATAAAACCAGACCTGGGGATATTTCAGGTGATATATCATGTGGAGAATATATCTGGATAATTATCATAAAACCAACCATTTGATGGGATAATATGGGATATAACAAACAACAAACGCGATGAAAAATGTGGAGAATGCAACCCATTTACAGACAGTTTTATGGAGAACATTGATGGTAAACCATAGGATTCGGGGCTCCAAAGGTCAAGAAAATCCCAAATCTATGCTTTCAGCTAGTGCGGTAAATTTAATATAGCCCGGAAGGCCTATGGCCCGCTTGCATGCTTGGAAACCGCACAATGAAAGGGGTAGCATTCAGCTGCGGTATCAGTTCCTTTAATGTGTTTTGGGGGAAAAAATTAAGGTTCAGTGTTTGGTCAGTAAATAGTGGTTAACTACATTAAATGGCCATGTCCACAGAGAAAGGATATCGATGGAATCTGCAGGTTCGCCAATCATGGAGATAAGACTATGAGCAGGGCCATTTGCTGACCACCCCTTGCAATTTTTGGTTTGGTAGACTTGCTTTTTGCAGACATAAATAGAAATGAAACATGATGAAACATGTCCTGCGATTTTATTAAATGATGTGATATAAAAACCTTCGCGTTACAAATTTGTCATCTATATTTTATCCTGACTACGTAACATAAACACACTTGTCACACAAAGTTTGTTTGAAAGTACCTTCTGGTAATCAAACATGGCAATGGAAAATCCATGAAATGTTTGATGGTTTAAAAGTTTAATCCACATTTGTTTCAGGTTTCAAAGCAATTCTCGAATTCCACAGATTTTCCTATGAAAAGCTCCTTTTATATCCATTTATAGTGGATCATTTATAATGGAGTTGTTCTTAACACATTATACCCTCTGGATATTGAACATAGCCATAGAAAATCCCCTATAAATGGAAGTTTTAATGGGAAAATCATCAAAAATTAGCCATTTTCCATGGCTATGTTAAATAACCAGAGGGTATAACTAGTTAAATGACCAGAGAGTGCATCAACTTCGTCAACTTCGCCTGGCGCTAGCCCTTGACCCCGGCGAACTTCCAACCTTCGGCACCCGTCCGAAGGCTTCGGCCGAACGAATTCAGTCGGCCGCGTCCCGACCGATGGTCGCGGTTCACGACATGCACCAGGCTGACTACTCCAGAGTTCTGTTCCAGTCATATGTTGATGGGTCAAAACCTATGAATTTATCACTTTTAGTGGGATGAACATCAATCCCAGCTATGACTTGGGGTGGACAGAAGGCACCAGGGTTTTGATTCATAGCCATATGTTAAAAAAAGATCACATATTGGTGATGATGTTCAATCCAAAAAATGAGTTCTGACACGGTTTTGGGGTACCCCCATTGTAGGAAACCTCCATATTATCGGTGATCTTCAATTTAAAAATGGTTACTATGATATGGTTATTATCCGCTCGTTAATTGAGATGCACCCCATTGAAATAATCAAATAGTCAGATGTGCAATCATTTTCACGAGGGGAAGCGTCTGAAAATTGTTTCTGGCCCACCAAGCCCCATGAATGTTTGTTGATATGGGGGGAACAATCAATGTGTAATATTTTTTCCACAGGAGTTCTATGTCATGGATGTTGCTCATGTGTTCTTGCCTGTATCCCGTGCATGTGTATGAATTTGTATACTTGCTAGTGTTGATGCTAGCATGTTGCAACAATTTCCTGCGATCAACGAGTTGTATATGTTGACCCTAACTGTTGTATATAGACCCATTTTTTTTGCATCACACCCTACTTCGTGTGGGCTAAATTTCACCATTCACTTTGCGTACGGTCATAGTTTTACCAATCAACAATTTCGTGCTGGAAAATCCATCATTTGGTTCGATGTCTTTCCCATTTCAATGGCCATTTGTAGGGGGTTTCCCACTGCCATGTTTGATTTCCGGATGGCAATCATCCCAACATGTGTTTCTTTTCTTGAATATTTAGGGGGAATTAAAACTCAAAAGATGACAAGCCCAGGGTTTTGACCCACAACCATATTATATGATATATACCCTCTGGTTATTTAACATAGCCATGGAAAATGCCTAATTTTGGATGATTTTCCCATTAAAACCTCCATTTTTAAGGGATTTTCCATGGCTATGTTAAATAACCAGAGGGTAATCCCATTGGATCCCATGAAAATCTCAATCAAATCTCCATTAAATCCCATGAAAGCACCATTACTTTTGTCCAGATCCCATTTTTTTCGCTAAAAAACCTCGTCTGATGGTCGACTCGCCACGTGTCTGGTGATCGGCGACAGCGCCATTCAGCGCCCATTCCCGGCGACTTTCAAAGCGGTGCCGTGTGGCGCTATATCTTGGGATGATCAGAATGAGACCCAACTGGGTCAACCTTGGATTGATAGTTACCCTCTGGTAATTTAAGAGTTTGCTATTGAAAATGATGATTTATAGGGGATTTACCTAGTAAAAATGATGATTTACCTTGGATTGATAGTTGGGTCTGACTGAAAATGGTGCCCATAAAATGAATATAAAATGGTCATTTAATGGCATAGGGAACATGAAAATGATGATTTACCAGAGGATTTAGGGATATCCTATTTTCAGACAAACCCAGTTACTCTCTGGTAATTTAACATAGCTAGCGAAAATGATGGATTTATAGTGGAATTACCTAGTAACAATGATGATGTTCCATAGTTATGTTAGTTTACCAGAGGGTACGTACCTTAATTTTTTGCCATAAATGAGAAGTTCATGGAAGTTTACTGTAATAACCAGTATCTAAGATTACCATGGATAAGGATAGACCTGTGAATGTGCATACAACTGGCTGTATTCCATGTATGATTGGCTTGTAAACCTTCTTGCTACCACTTGCCAAGCGGGAGGCACATAGGTTTGTCTGCAAATGATGGGAAAACCTCAATCATGCTGGCCCCATAATTTCATGGCCATGGACTGGGGATCAATCCCCCATTTTTTGAAAGACCCAACTATGACCTTCTAGAATTTTTGGTGGTTATTCCATCCCAATCCCTATATTGGCTGTTTAAATCACCGTTAAATCCCTATTATCATCCATATAACCACTACAACTTACTTTGTTCTTTTGAACTATGGCTCCACCCCGGCAGCACAGCGGTAGGCTCGCGCGTATAGCGGGACACGCGCTTTCCGAAACTGTCTGCGGCCAAAGCATGGTGTGGCCAAACAAACCGTCATGGCTGCGAGGGCAAAACAAATGCCAATGGCCAGACACAGGGTCTCTCCAAAAAACCTGGATTTGCTGAAGAGTTGTTCTTTCCCAGTGTTTCCCCGCTCACAATCAGCTCCATGGCTTGCTGGAGAATGCCCCAGAAATAGTGCGATGATTTCCCCGCGAACTAAACGCCAATGTCTTTTGGGGATTTCCCAGCCAGCCATGTTTGATTATCCTACTCTATCAACATTGAATCCCATTAAAATGGAGTTGTTAAACCTCCAATGTCAATCCAAATGGATTCTAACGATATTAGATTTTGGAGATTTAACCATTAAAATCCATTCAAATCCATTAAATCCCTGTTTGTTGATCGTTAAAGCTCCATTTGGAGAATCTTGTGGCCTTAGAATCTGGTTCAGTGCCCATACAAAAGATGTTGATGGGATGATGGTCCAAGCGTCCAAGCCACAGTTGGAAAGTACAGTTTGGTCTACTGCTTAGGGGTGCATCCCACTTAGTAGGTGGTTAATAACTATAAAATACCCCAGTCGCAGTAGAGTGATGTGTATATACATAATATATATATATATACATATATATATATATATGTATTTACATATATTTACATATATATCTTAATGTAATATCCCCAATTTCATATGGGTTACATACTGACTGGGATGCTCATCCAACTAGGTGCCTGGCCCACCAATCGGGACATGGGCAAAGCTTGATTTGGTCGGTTCAATGGGTTGCGGAAGTCAGCTCTAAACAGAGAAATGCTTCACATCTGGAAACCGAAGATTTGGACAGAAGTTGGGGTTCTCCAAGGCTAGCATCATTCCAAATCCATGTTTGCCCCAAGAAACATAAGGAGACCATCAATTTTTGTTTCAAGCACTTCCTCGCAATCAACACGCCGCCCGCAGCGGTCGCTGAAACGTGGATTCGCGAAATTCGCAAAATCTGCGAGTATCGGACCCAGCCTGGTTGGTGGTGTCCATCACTGGAGTATGCTTTACATAAGTTGTTGTTCTTATGATGAGTCAACTATGATTTACTGGGATTTTAACCATTAAACATGGGAATGCACTTGATGAATGACCCGGCGATTGAATACAAAACTTAGTTTAATATTGATTATCGACTGGTTGTCAGAGTGGCACGGGGAATGTGGCCGCTGCAAGAGTGGCAACAGAAACTTGGCCACTTGAAGAATGGAAACGGGAGCCTGAATGTCTGGGTTTCACCAGGGCGTCTGACTGATGGCATCTAATCAAATGATGGGGTACCATTGTGTGTTTGATCTCCACTCCTTGGGAATTTGAAGCTCCACTGGCGAACCAGCAGCGAACCGGCAGCACAGCTGTGGCACCACCAACCAGCAACCCTCGGGGGGGGTTGACCATTCACTTGGCTGAAACATGTGGAGCCAAAATGGAGCGGACATGGAGGGACAGTGTGGATGTGCACCCCCGGTTTCAGGAATTTAAGCATGTTTAATCCAGTCATGAATAGACCATTTCACTGACATGTGGATGTTTGTAGAAGTGGCTTGCAAACATGTTCTGGCGCAGTTGTGGTTTTTACCTGCGTAAATGATCCACTTACTAGCGGGAATGCATCCCCAAGAGAGAGAAAGCATTGGCATTTGGGGTTCCAGAAGACATGAAGCAGAAAAGGAAGACAGAGATTTTTCAGCCTCAATTAGTTGGAAATTGACCATAGTTTCAGTTCGTTGACTCTGGCACTCGTGCACTCCACTGTTGTTGTAGATATATCCATCACACATCCAACAGTTGTATTCATGAAAGACCATCAAAATGATTGCTAAAAAAGTATGGTTTGCAACCCCAAAGTTTTGAACGAATATTCATATCAACTTAGATGATGTCGTTTTGCCACTGGCAGGTGAGCGGCAACAATTTGATTCTCCACCTGGTAAACCCTGAGATGTTGGGGTACCCTATTTTCAGATACAGCTACGTGTATCCATGGTCCCTTGCCAATAAGGATCACCGTATCATGCAATACATTCAGAGACATCGGAACCCATGATTTTTCATGGTTTCTTGTTTGCCTTATTTGCTGTTGGTTATATAAGTTGTTCCATGATGCTCCATTGTCGTGACTGGTGCTTGGCTTTGAGCGGCAATAGCATTTTTGTTCAGCTGATTGAATACACTCAGCATCAGAACCATATTATTTGGAACCATATGGGCACCTTAATTTGGTCACTGATCTAGAATTTCATTTACTGTAGACATTTGTCAGATATCACAAAAGTCTAGGTGTTCACACTGGACAAATCATGAAAATTCATCAACCTGACATCTGATCATATGGTCATTTTGGGGATGATTCCCACTATCCTCACTATAATCTGTACATCGGTGACATGGCGATGAGATTGACCCATCCGGGATCCCCAGACGCATCGAGTTATGCAACCAGCAACCGCGCCAGTGTTGGTGTCTCGGCGACTTCAGCAAAACCACCTTTCTGTGGAGGTTGAAGCAACTCTCATGTGGGGATACTCTCGGAGAATCAAGGAGATATAGTTGGGAATTATATGGGTGTGTCTGCAAATAGGGTATACCGCCAATAAAAGCCATTGAATAGGGATAATGATCATTAACCATTGGGTTTAGGGGTAAAATATTTTCAGACAAACCCATATGTGGAATATAATTTCGATATACAAGTTAACAAGCTTGATATGATCTTGATGGGATTGCTGAGCTTAAAACCATGGGATTGTTTGCGAATGGGTCCCAGAACGCCCGATTCAATGGCGAAATCATGCGAAATTCATGTGATGCTAAAGCCCTGGATTGAGGTTCATCTGACAATTTGGGTATGTTGGTGAAAGTGAGAGTCGCTGAACGAGGAACTACATGATTCGGGAATATCATGGAATATCATGGATACTTTTTCCACGATGGATTTTGTTTTTTCCAACCATTTGTCACATCTGGTATGTCACTGTTTAACCAACTAGTAAGATCAGGAGGACACCATGCCTTTCAGGTCGACCACCGGTGACCACCCTTCGTCCTGATGTTGGCTGGGTGCATCCCAAATAACTCCAGAGATGCTTGGGAACAGCACCGTTCTTGGCACATAAAGCCAGCCATTCCCTTGCATAAGCCTGGTCTAGCACATACCTTACATACCTCCAACTTAAGCACCTGCAATGTCTCCTGGGGTTCCCTATTGGAGAACTCCTGTTCGATTGGTTTCATGCTCGATTTGGGTGTCTTAGGCGAGATCACCCTCTCGAAATGGTCATGAAGCCGATGCTCAATGGTGACCTATCGTAAAAATCTCCAATTTTCGAAGTTAAATCACCTAGAAATTGTTGGTTTCTATATACCTTTTGGTAAACTAACAGTTTGCTATGGAAAATCTCCATGTTCAATAGGTAAATCAACCAGAAATGGCCCTTTTAAATAGCTGTATTCAATTACCAGAGGGTATATTGTGCAATGATGTGCAATGACCAAATTCAATGGAGATCGGGGTGTTCCTAGGAGCTGGCTGGCACATGGCAAGCGTGGCCCGGCGGAGGCAAGAGAAGAGGGTGGGAATGGGAATGGGAACTCAGCCGCATCTGGATGGGTCAATATGCAACCCAGCTATATATGGTTAATATCGTAGTGGCAATGGAAAAGTATCCCAGTTACAGATGTGAAAAAGAGGATTTTCCCATCCACCTCCATTTATAGAGGATTCACTATGATGTATTTATCAGGTGAGGCCCCGCGAGTCATAAGTTTGTTTATAAATCCATTGACTAGTCTTGCTATCTCCCTCGTGAACCATAGTTAACCAAGTTATAATTCAACTTGGCTATCTAGGGGGGCTCACCTTGTATGAATGTATGACATATGAATATCTTGACGGAAATTAGCATGCAGATGCATGTAGGTACATACAATCTATGCTGTATGAATTAAGTACATATCATATAGCAACTCTATTTGATATGGATATAGGATATATGGATATACATCAAACATATTGAAGTATCAGAATCTAAACAGCCATATCTTATGTCTGGGTAATTTTAAGGACCGCAACATTGGGATGGGCCGAAATTCTTTACCCTTAAACAGAGTTGCTCCAACCTACCTACTATAATTTGTGGCCAAATGATGGCAGCAAGGCTTGGAAATTGGTCATTGCACCTCTTTCACTGCTGAGTTTTCCCGCTTGAATATGGTGTGTGGGGAGCAACCCCGTCAAAAGATGGGTTGTTGGCTTAATTCATCAAAACATATCAAAACCGTTGGATGTGGACAAAGCCATTCCAGTCCAGAAATTGGCTCTGCCCAAATTTAAGCAAATGGTTGAAACATAGGGAAAATGACCATTTGGACGAACATTGCTACGTTTGTCTATCAGATGTATGCAACTCGTGTTTCTGTGGCAAAATATCGCTTCTGACTACTGGGTTGAGAAAAACGCAAAGACTGCCAGCAAGGTCATTCTGGCTGCTGGAGCGCCAGAAATGATGAGGAGGAACTGAGGAATGGCAAGTTATAGGCATTTTGAATCTTTGTGTTGCACTTTCATCTGCAGCAGAAAAGAACCCAGACCCACCGTGACATGGTGTTTGCAGAGGCGTCCGGGAATCCGGTGAGGAGAAAGACGCAGTTTTCTGGGACATGCGTTGCATGGCTTTGCCTAGCAACTATTGAGAAGCAATCCCGTCAGGAGAAAGTGAACGGCACGCAGGGGC
This sequence comes from Symbiodinium sp. clade C Y103, assembly GCA_003297045.1. Taxonomy (NCBI): domain Eukaryota; class Dinophyceae; order Suessiales; family Symbiodiniaceae; genus Cladocopium; species Cladocopium sp. clade C. The sequence continues at coordinate 67,322 of BGPT01002637.1, forward strand.
AAGTCCGCATGCAGGGGACACCTGCCAGCATGGTTTTGTTGACAGTTGGGCGTCATCAGATGTGACCACCAACTTCAGTCCTGGAGAGTTGGGGGAACCTGTCTGAAGTTGATGGCTAGGTCTCTGATGCCTTGAGATGAGGATTTTTGGGAGATGTGGCTGAGTAGCTACAGCCATCAACATTGAAGGTGAACTCCTTCTTAATTATATATCCAATTAATATCCGCGGCCGTAGGTGGCTAGACAAAAAGAGAGTAAACCCCACTTGTCTTGGATTTGCTGAAGACTCTTGTTGATTTTCCCAATGGGAAATCCACTACTTGGGGAATCTGTGGGGGGAATAGGAATATATGTTGATTTTTTGGGGTTCCTTAAGCAAATCCAAGTGGTGGCAGTTTGAACCTTCTGAGTGGTAGTGACCCCTACTTGGGTGGTGGTTGAGCCGAGAAACCTCTGAGTTCAGCTCGGGTAAACGATGTTTTTCCGGGGTAAGAAATGTTTGGCACGCGCAGTTTTTGCCAAGGAGCAAAGGGATTCAACTTGCAAAAACTTGGCATTTGTTCACCAGCTCAAACTTCGGTACCCCAAAGTCCAACGTCTCATGGATTTTACTGAGATGGGCAGGTCCGGGCCAGGGTTTTGACCGCCAGATCATCAGGATACCTACTTGGGGTTGCAAGTCAGAGGTGAAGCAACTAAATATCACCAATATCATGGTTGAAAATGATGAATGATTAATATGATATTATTACTATAATGATATTGATAATCATCATAAATATATATATATATGTATAAGGTATTCTAAGGTTAATAATGATGAATTATGGCTTCAGAATTCTTTGGTAGTTCTGGGTATAAGTCCATGGTATCACCATGGCCCCATCCCTTGGCGCAGGCGCCGCGCCCTTTCCAAACCACGACTGTGTCGAGTTGCCCTTAGCCGTGCTGGTCGCTGGACGGTGAGTTCAGCCAGGGACGGGAGTCGGGCGGTATAAGCCATGTATAAACATGGTAAACATGGTAAAACCATAGGAAAACCATAGGAAAATGGTGATTTAATGCGATTTTCATGGGATGAATGTTGATGTAGCCTCTGGTAAACTAACAGTTTGCTATGGAAAATGGCCATAGAAATCGTGGATTTTCCCATAGAAAATGGTGATGTTCCATAGTTATGTTAGGCAATACCAGAGGGTAACCCATGTTCACCACGTAGAATTGGGGATCTTCCATGGCTTCTAATATGGGCTAGAAACGCTAGAATGGTGCTTTGATGGATTTTTGTTGGCTTCGATGGGATACCACAACAACCAAGAGTTCGGTTTGAAGAAGCATTGACGAGTTTCAGAATCACAGTAGAAGCAAAATTTAAATTCAGCTAGCAAAAAAATGGGATTCAATATACATCAATATACCAAAATAGTTGAAAATAAGTTTCGGAGTTCCAGAACTTCATTTTATCCCAGAAGCATAGCCAATGTGGCAAACCCCAAAAAATAAACCTACCATTTGGGGTGGTTTACACCTCCGCGAAGTGTTTAGGATCACTACAAAAAAGTACAGGGGACCCCGACCCAAGCAAAGGAACTTCCAGATTTGGACAGAACAGGTCCGTGTTTGTAGAGGCGACCGAACCGGAAACCAGGCCCTGTGCTCGAGCTGGGAGGATTCAGAGGAAGGCCTGAACAATTTTGCCCCCACGACGCAGCTGAACAACACAGGCGAGTCCCACTCGACATGGACAAGGCACTGACCGACAAGGTACATTATCCATGGCACTGACGAAAACTTGATTCCTTTCATTGACCGACAGGGCCTCCTTCCTGGAGGTACTCGAGGTACCCGAAAACCCCGAAGTGGTGCAGTATGGGGTGCATTGCCCGGCATAATCAGCTTGGTTGCCACCACATTTGATGGGATGGTTTGGCCGGAGGAAGATGTAGAAGATGGGGAGTTGGCTGCTACCTTTTCTCATCACATCACACTCCCACAGTCATCTCAGACAGGAAACCGTCAATCAGACAGGCAGCCAGTGAGCCAGCCGACCAAAACCTGGCGGATCTGGAGGCCCATGACAAGACCAGGTTTGTTGAGGTTTACTCTGGATTTTCAATGGTTGATTACGTTGTCGGAGATAGACCCATTCAACTATTCATTGCTTAATCCCTTATTGTTGATGGTTTGAATACCTATTTTTGGAAGTCGTTATAACCGTTGTGTCAATTAAACCTCTTGAAATCACCATTGCATTCCCCATATTGGTCCGTTATCACTAAATCCCATCAAATAAATCCCAGTAGAATCCCATAAAAACATATAATTTCGCCCATTGAAATCCCACTGAAATCCCATTACATCCCATATAATCCATGGATATTCATGGATATCCACAGTGAAATCCTCTTTTTGCTCCAAACCTCCAGTGGTTTTCATCGCTTCCACCAAGGACTGGGATGCCTTCCGCAGCGGCCTGGCCCAGCGCAGGCTGTGCCAACACTCGCGGCGCACCAACACGTTGCATTGCGCCGCCACCTTGGAGGGATGGCAGGAGCCCACAGAGCACAGGGGGATGACGTCCAGGTGAGTTCAGCATCCCAAGAATCACCGGAGAAAATGGGAGTTTAAGCAGCAAGAACTGATGAAATAAATTGGATGATCTTGGGATTCAACCAGCAAAAATGGGACAGTGCTGAATCAAAACCCTGGTACCTTTGGTATCCTAAAATAGTTGGCTAATGGATATTCATTCTCCCAAATATATGTATTAAATATATATATATATATTCAAATATGGTCAGAATATGTTTTGATCCATATTTTTTGATGGTAAAAGTGTGTAAAAGTCCCGTTTTTTACGGTGACATCCCCCCCTTTCAACAGCCCTGTCTGGGCGCAGGAGGAGCTTCAAACGTTGCTTCGACCCTGGGCCCCGGAGCCCAACGATCTGCGAGGGGCTTTCGAGGCACCAAATCCGTGGGAAATCGCCAAAACGTGGCTGGGAAAATATGCATATGACTGAAAGTGGGGGGATACGGAAACCCCCAAGCAACAAGGTTAATAGGGAAAATGATGATGAATCATTGGTATAGAGGGTTCCCTATTCTCAGACAAACCCATGTCAGCAAACATCTGGAAAATCAATTTAAGATTGGGATATCATTGATAAATCAAGAAAGGGGCTCCAAACTAGACAAAGTGGTGGTCCGTGGTTCGCTATAGATTTTGTTTCTTAAGTGGATGAACTTGGGTTTTTGGTAGATACAACATGATCTAAATTAACTATATTGAGGTTTATATCTATAGATAAACTTATAACTGGGGGAACCACCTTGTAGGTATTTGAAGAGGATAGCGCAAGGAATCGGGACGGTTCATGGTGAAAAAAAACAGTTCCGATTTGTGTGATTCTGCAAGTAGTGAGCTAAGCTGGTTTATCGAACATTCAATAGTTGATGGGGAGTGGTGGATTGTGGAGAAAATTGCTGGTGAATTAGCAAAATCAGTACAATTTCAAGAGTGGAAGGTAAATTATAGCGAATGTGGTGATTCAATCACGAATCAATCATGAATTTCAAGCTCGGGATGATATGTTTTGGAGATATCTTGTCAGCATGTACCGGGACTATTAAGGAGCTGGGGGATTATCTCGGGCACTCTTAGATGCTAGACACCTTACACTATGGCTAGTATAGAGAATCATTGTGAAGTTATAATATATCTTAAATCAGATTCGGGTATTTTCATAACTTGCCCAAGACTGTGGTTTCAGCAACAAAAATTCATTCAATGGAAAATATAGAAACAATGGCAAAGCCTAAGTTTTGGTGGACTTTGTTGTTTTCTCGTCGAAGATCTACCACCTAAATGAGGCCTTAACCAACAACTCCTGGCCTGAGCTCCTGTACGTGGTGACTAGTGGATTAGTCACCAATAGAGTGGGAACAATGGAGTAGCAAGTGAGCAGTGTTCCTGGTTAAACCTTGGATGGCCACCAAATAGTACTGACCACAACCTCTTGCTGCACATGGGGATGTTAGTCCTGACGAGCAAAGATGCCCTTTCTTGCAGGCCATCCAAGATTGGCAATGACAGTGTTCAAAACCCGCAACGTCATTCCATGATACCTGTTGGTTAAGAGGGATTCCCTGACCGGATTGATGGAATTTGACCATCCTCAGTATATTGGATATGATTTAATAGTATGATCCACAAGCTCAAAAAGTCAACCAACAGGGGTTAGAACGAACACTGCCCGATTGTTCAATAAGCTCCTACATCAATGAAGTAAACCTCTTAGGATTCCTGGGTCGACCAAAAAGTCCACTGAAATGGAGAGAAAATCGACAAGAAAAAGCACGGTGAAAATCGGCAAACACGGGGGGTACACCTTGGGTTTGTTCCCATCTCCATCAGAATTCAACTAGCGACAAACCAAGACTCTACTCTCACAAAGAACATTGGACAATTGCAGCCAACAATACCAGTGGTTCCCTTTGCTGAAGATGATGTGTTCATTTTCCCATTGATAAATCCAGCAGAAGTGGTGAATCTCTTGAGCTCAAAGGTTTGGAGACAGGAAAAAAAATGGTAAAGCTCGGCGATAACTTGGGTGAGAAATGGAGCATGGCAATAAGATGCCCAGCTCAATAAATATATGGAGGTGTCTATCAATGGGGATACCCCAAGATTGACGGTTTATGATGGAAAGTCCTATGAAAGTGGATGATTTGGGGGTACCATCCTTTTGGGAAACGTCCATCTGTGCATGATACAATGTATATATACTTTGTTGGTTGTTCCTTGGGTGACCCCACTGGCTTCGAGACCTCGTGTGTTTGCAAATGGTGCGGATGAATCCTCTTCTTTTGCCAATGCTGAAGGTTTGGGCAGGTTTGGGCTGAGTTTTTGTCATCAAGAAAGACTTGAAGAAGGAAGAGGCAATGAACAAGTTGAAAAATCGCGTCAAAAACAGGACCACCGTGCCCAGCCTGGAATGGGATTGGGATGATTATCAATGGTTATTATAGGTCATTCCCCCATTCCCTACCAAGCACCAGTAAGTTTTTGTTGGTGCAATCTAAGATTGGCCATGGAGATTCTCTCGTTGCCCCCGGCTGCCTCCTTTCGCGGAGGGTTTCAACCAGTTTGGAGTAGGAAATTCGCTAAAAGCTTCGAAAAGATCTCACCCCATGCTGCACAGTAGAAATCCCACTGGGGGATGGTTTGAACCACCCATGTTCTGGTGAAATTGGGGTTAACCCTCTGGTAATTTAACATAGCTATTGAAAATGGCCATAGAAATCGTGGATGTTCCCATGAAAAATTGTGATTTTCCATAGTTATGTTAGGCAATACCAGAGGGAAATTCATCCAGCTCTCCCATTTTGGAAGATCCACCACCAATCGGCCGAAAAAAAGGCCGTTGATCGGATCTTTCCGGCGGCCTATGCCGAAGCTCGGATGAAATTGTTTCATCCGTCACTGGGATTCGCCACGGAAAATGTGGGATGAATTCAACAAAAAGTGATTTAGACATTGGGATATAAAATATTCATTCAGTATTTTTCACTTAAATCATGAATCAAAAAGATGTAGATGTGTGATTTAAGTGAAAAATACTGGGATAACCTTGGCTTCGTTGAATGAACTTTGAAGTCGAGGGATGGGAGTGTTGACTCTCTCCCTGGCCCACCTCCAAACGCAGCCGGAAACCATGTGCGACCGCTGGTTGGATTCTCCACATGAAAATCAAGCCACTTCACAAGGTCCTGGCATCCAGTACATACAGATGGCCAGCGATCTTGCAGATCCCCACAGCCAGGCGGCAGAGGCGGGCAAAGGCGCTCCTGCGCGGGCATTGTGTCTGCATGGTATGACCATGATGAGGCCAAGGATGAGCTACCTGATTCTGCTAAGAGATGACCAGCGTGAGCCAGACGTGAGCTTTCTGAACTTGCTGAAATGGATGGGATGCAGTGGAGCGAAGTCCAGAATACGCTGGGTGATGATTGGGAAAGGAAACCAATTGCAGGTTTCCAAGTTGCGAGTCATTACTGAGTCAACCTTGGATAGACAAGGTACTTCCGCTAGAAAGTTGGGACATTTTTCCCTCGCCTGCTAAAAGACAATATTGTTTTGGGCCCCAGGTTGAACTGGATCAGCCTTGGATGGCGTGTTTACTACCTTCATCTGCCACAAGTGGGGAGATTTACTAACCAGCCACAAGTCCAAGAATTTATGCAGGGTATCTAAGGCTGGCCATGCTTAGAATTCTTACTTCGGAAATGACTATAGACGATGGTTAAAAAACCCACATGGAACACAATAATGGACATTAGTGGGCCTAAATTCCATATCATCAAAATTGAGGGGTGTAGGTACCCAACGCACCAGCTTATTCCATCGGGAAGGGCCTCCCTAGACTGGTACGTTAGTTTATAACCAGGTAATTGGTCTTATGCAAGGTATATCTACGAATAGTTGGATGGGTGGTTATAAGGGTTAGTCCATTTATAGCTGGGATAATCTCACCTATTTACCAAGTGGGATGAACCACCAAGAAAAAAGAATGAAATACAACTCGGGGGGCCACTTCCTGTGCACGAAAATCGACCCTTTTTTTTGCTCATTAACACATTTTATGAAATACCCCGTTTAATTTCCCTGATTCATCCCGTATCTTGGCTGGTTAATCCCATGAAGGTTCTCCTCCACTGGTGGGAAAACGCGTCTTTGGTTCTCCCAGATCTCGAGGAATGCCCCTTGGGCACGGTGGTCCTGTACATTGCTCGTCTCTTGATGTGCTTGCTGGAAGGCTGGTTGGTGGAGCTTCATCCCAACTAGTTGAAATTTCGAGGTGTCCCAATGGGTTATCAGAATCCCCAGTAAGTTAGCTTGTACAAGTCAGTACAAGTCCATATCTTAACCCATGAAGCAAGGTATTTATCATGGCTCAATGGATTGGCAACGATAGCTAGCAACATTCATTTAGTAACCCATTTTTATGAGGGATAACCAGGGTTACGAACCAGGGTTACTAAGTTACTAACCAGTTGCGAAGTGCGGATGGATTTTCATTGGATGAACCAGCCAATGCATGGTATCTAGTGGGGATATACCCTGAGGGTGTGAGTGCGCGGCATGCTTATGGTCTTTTTTGGGATGCTGGTAACCTGGCAAACACCCAAAAAATGGCCTCCTGGATGGTGAATGAGTTAGGAGCGTGAAAGAAATTTTGGAACCAAACTAAGTGTGTGTGCTCAAGAATGATTCCCAACGGGTAAACTAACAGTTTGCTATGGAAAATCACCATGTTCAATGAGAAAATCAACTATTTCTATGGCCATGTTCAATAGCAATCTGTGAAATTAGCAGAGGGTATCTTCATCACTGGTTCTTGGTTTCAAGCATTTTGTTTCAACCATAGAAATGGGATGATGATCCCCACTGACCGTTTTTTTTTTCAGGCAGATCAGTAGTGTTGTTGGTCTCCACTCTTTTCGAACACCTTTCCGATATGAACCAGCCAGTGCTCGGACTTTTTTCCGCGCCCTCCTGACTTTCAGCCCAGATCATCCTAGGATTAAACCGAGTGAGATCGACGGAAACATCCCAATTTATACGACTATCGAATTATATATGTGTTGCAAACCCTTCACAAACTGGAATGCTAACCCAAGTAGTACCAAAAGTTTGTGCGGATATTCAGTCGGGTGGCCCTGGCCTAAAGTCTTAGGCATCGTTACGCATCAGGCTGTCCCCATTGTCATTGGCTCTTTCCCTATGGTTTTCCAACAGCTGAAATCTCAATGGTTGCTGCAGAGCGCTTCAACCCTTTCAACATGATTCAACTGCTATCCTTGGGAAAATCAAACATGGCCGCCTCTAAAATCCCCTATTGTACTACCAAAGAATGTTTAAATGGGAAAAACATCTATAAGTAGAGGATTTTTCCAATGCCATGTTCGATTGCTGGAGGGTAAGTCCGATCTTGTTCTTTCATTTGCCTTCTTGGAGTCTTAGTGTTGCTTCCCTACTCATAAGAATCCTCATGTTCGTTCCTCCTGTGGAATCCCTATTGTTGTTAATTCAATACCTAGTTGTCATGGTTAAATTGTCATTTTCCATCACAGTATATCAAGTACTGAAAACCACCATCTACTGATGTTTAAATCCATCAACTAGTATTCAATAATCCATAGACATTGAAGGATGCTAAACTAACATCTCAATTCAGAAGACCATCATGATCCAAATTTATAGATCGTTTCCCCATCACTTGAGTCATGGACCGCCATAGCAAGATCATCCGATGATATCCCAAGTATATCTCACGAAAAATTCCCATATGAGCTGGCTACATCTCCATGAAATCCCACGATAATTCTCCCGTTATATCCCAATTTGAATCCCCGCTGAGTAGCATTTTGCCACTGTTTTAGTTGGTGAAATTGCCCATGAAATAGAACACTTGGTCAAAAAAATCCCCATGAAATCTCCCACTCAGTGGGTGAAATCCCGACCCCACTAAACCCAGTGAAAAATCCCATGGCTTCCCATTGATACTTCCATTAGACCACCATGAAAAATCCCAGTCTGTGGTTCAACAAGTCCATTAAGTCCCATTGAGATCCCATAGTATATATAGGTTCCATATACCCTCTGGTTATTCAACATAGCCATGGACAATCCCCTATAGATGGAGGTTTTAATGCGAAAATCAGCTATAAATTCGCAATTTTCTATGGCTATGTTAAATAACCAGAGGGGAAATCCCATATAAATTTCCATTGATCAATGGATGAAAGCAGGTGACCTGGACTGTTTCGTATCGCATTCCTCCTGGATTTCCATGGAACTGCACCCTGGTCGCACCATCCACGGCTGGAGCATGGGATTTCAACGAAAATGGGGAGTTGACTGAGTAAACCAACCGAAATTTGGAGATAATTAGCCAACAAAGATGGAGATTTCATCCACTTTTTCTTGATTTTGCTGAAGATTTCAGCGATTTGACCAACATAATAATATATTTGGATTTGATGAACATGTTTTCCCACAAAAAAGTGTTTGGACGTGATTTGATGTGGATTTGAGCAACAACATGTGTATTGAAGCAACAAGAATATGGATATATCCGGGAAAATATCGATGTCATATGGATTTTTGCCAATCAGAATGGGAATTCGTGGACCACTACATTCAATGGTGGTTTCGCCAACCCAGTGAGTTCCACCAACAAAGGCGCCGCGTTTTTTGGGGTTGGTTTGGAGATCAAGATTGGCCCGGCTTGGATTGAAGGTGGATTTCAACAGCCAACAAAAATGGGGGATTGAAGCAGCAAAAATTCTGGTTTGAATGAGATTTTCAGTCGAGGACTTTCCAAGCCGTCGTTTTGCTGAATCCCAAAAGGGCGCCCACTTTGAAAAGTGGACAATCCATGATCATCCTACATTCCTACATGGGTGGATGCGAACTCATCAAAAACTGCTGGTCAATCCCATTGTTGGGTGAAACTATGATTATGAACTGGATTGTTTGTAGCCACATGGTTTTGTTTGAAAATTGTCAAGACTGTGCCCGACGTGCTTGGCCACAGAAGAAGAGTGCTAGTTTCCGAAATCCCTTGAGAATCCAGGATTTTACCAGGAGTATGAAGAAGGTCTACACCTTAGAGGGATGCGTCAACAAGGCTAGTAAAAATTGCAAATGATGTTTGATGTCAAGGTTAAAGTAAAAGTGAAGAGCAATGTCCAAGTAAAGAAATAATTGAATTGAATCTCACAAGTTCAGATCACGGATTCACTTGGCATTGGCACTGGACTGACTGACTTGACTGACATGAACTACTGTGAAATGTGAAAATTGAACTTCGTCAAATTATTGGACTGGAATCAAATCAAATCAAGTCATTTTTGTTATTGAGAATGAGATGAGAAACCAATGGCCAATGGCCAATGACATCATGTCTTGCCTGGCTGGCTAAGCTCGGACCGTGTACTTGGATGAGATCAAGCAGAAGATCCAGACTGGTCGTAGCCGGGTGAAGAAACGCACTCGCACGGTGACAAAGAGTGAGACGATGTCGGTTACATCTGCCAATAAGGGAACGTTTGTTGAGTATGCCGTCTACGTGAAGGCCTGTGCACAAACTGCCAGTTCCGGTCAGGTCAGGCCATTGCTGTGTGAGGGATTTGTAGCTTGTAACTTGTAACTTGTAACTGACTGTATCAGTATCTGAGAATCTGATAAGATGATGAACACTTTAGCAGTAACAGAGCCAGAGCTTTAACATTATTTTTTTTTACTGCGTACTACAAGCATCTACAAGCAATAATGATAATATGATATAATATCATAATTGATAGTGATTAGTCTAGTTGAGCCGTCTAGCCTGTCTAGCCTCCAGCCTGCCTCCAGCCGGCCGAATCAACTCAACTGTGTTCAACGAGTTTCAAATTGCAAAATTTATGTCTAGGGGTGATAAATGTCATTTTCCCATGTAAACGGCGTAATTTTTGTGGGGTGTCCCCATTTTCAGACACATCCATAGTATGCTTTGTTGTTTTTGTGTCTGTTGGGATTGGATGATACGCACCACCGAACATAGGTTACCAAGAGTTCCAACTTAGCAGGAGATCAACAAACTACCAAGGATGGATTCGAAGCTATTTACCACCACTTTGAGGTCCATGGTTATTTAAATGTGACTGATATCCCATAATCTCATCCGAATTATCTCACCTTTCACTGCGAATAGCCCCAAGGTGGATCTGAAATTATCCCCTCATTTGGCAAATAAAAATCGGAAGAATAGTTTTAGACCATGGGATTTGTCTTCCCAAATATTTTCAGACAAGATGATGTGGTAAACCCAATAAAAACCATTGGGGATGGTTGATCCAAAAGCCGCCACCTCAGAACTAAGGTACAAAATTCCCTTGACCGTGATCATGGGTAGCTGGGCTGGGATGGATCCGAACTAATGGAAATACAACACCTGATGTATAATGTGAATATCATCGGCATATGAACTCACAAAGTCTTCATGGGGATTCAACCATGAATGAAAATTGGCTGTTGGACAACCCTAACTGGGTCAACTGACTGGATGGATAGGGATTTTGACGTGATTCAACCATCAATGTTCGGGATTTGGCCATCAAAACTGTTCATAGTCCATTTGGATGGGTGACACCAGAACAAAAAGGGTCTGTCTGGACATGGGGTGCCCCTAATTTATGGCCATTTTAATAGAGGATCATAAACCCGTGGATTTGGGGGGGTTCCCAGAACTTTCAGACGAACCCATGATCTATGGATGCGTGGGAGTGCAGTTCCAGTCCGACGTGGATATGTAATGATATATATATATATATACCAGTAGTACCGCACAAGGCGGTGGCGGAAGTTTCAGAATAGGAAACCTATAGGAGAGGTTCGTTGTTGTGAGTCATGGATG